>JAULBS010036294.1:0-10108 GCA_032355785.1 Symmetromphalus regularis
GTGGAAAAACGGTCAAATAAACAATCAAAATATCAATCAGAAGTAGCTATTATGTCCTCAATGTGAGCACAACGTTATGCCATTGTTGTCGGTCGCGTAAAAATTTTGCCAAGAAAACTTTTTTTCAAACTAATTTTCCAAAAAAACCTCTATGAACTTACAGGAAGTAAATCAGCCAGTTTGTAGCTTTTTTATAGAAGATTGTTTTAGGGGAGATAACTCCAATGTGCCCTGAAAATAAAGTAGCACACCACATTTTTTTTTTAACATTAACTGTGGTTATAACAGCATGGCGAGATATGTCACCTTCAGTGTCCTGAAGGTTAATGTACTTTACATTATGGTTGGTAGAGAACAAGTAAAACAAAAATAAAATAGTAAAACACCAGATAATCATTCATCATATTTTATTAAAAACCATTACCGTATCAAATTGTGTCATACTGGCAAAAATTGGCTATGTTGCATGTCCATTTCAGTTACAGAATACAATCGTTTATCATATTTTATTAAAATCAATTAAAACTAACACAAGACCCAACTCACGACATGTGTATATAATGTAAGTTTGATTAAAGGTGTTTACTCAACTAGTCTGGTAAGTTATCAGCCACATGTGATAGCCTTGCATATTATATGTTCACTTCTACCAGCAGGAAATTAACCCGTAATTGTTTCTCACACATTAGAGAGTTCTAAATTAAGTGAGGTGATCTCAACAAAAATGGGTTGTGGTCTCAGTTTTAGGGAATTGTAAAGTTTGTTTTATTTAACGACGCCTCTAAAGCACATTGATTTTTATGTTATCATCGGCTAATAGACTTCAATCATATGGTCAATCAAGGGGTCTTTTATATGTGCCGTCCCGCAGACAGGACAGCACATACCACAGCCTTTGATGAACCAGTTGCGGACCACTGGTTGGAATGGAAAATAGACCAAACTGCAAATGGTTCAACTGAGAAGAATCGATCCAACGACCGACAGGTTCACAGGTGTAGGGGATTGTATTCCCCACTGATTGCTGCAAAAAACATGTGTTGTTTGGAAAGTACTATACCAAAGGGAGGCCACTCATATTAATTTCATGTTACATTTTTGTCTGACCACCATCACTCACATTAATTTACTGATGTGTTAATTTTATGAGTTACAGTATATTTTGCATTCCACACAGTGTTGGAACATTAAGAGTAACTCTGGAAGACTCTTATGTTTAATTAAGTAATAGCTTTTAATTGTTTACTGTTACAGTAATTTTATGGCAGTTCTAACTTCTATAAGCTTAATTAATTAATCTCACCTCCCAGTTTTATTTCCCTGAATGCTAAATAATATATTCTATGCCCTACACTGGAAGTTCTAAATCCTTTAAACTTAAATTATAAAATTTAATTTAAGGTCTATTTATATGTACACACATATTTTGAGGTAAAAATTACAAAATATTTGGGTTATTTTTAATGTTGTATGAATTAATCCAGATTTACCCAATTTATCTTCCAATTTATTTTAATTTTACTTCAGATTCTCAGATTTTGTTTATAAAATTTTATGTTTCTATTAACAATGATATTTATTTTTCTCAAATTATGAGAGAAATGTTTTGGAAATAGATCAAATCCTTTATTATTGATAATATTTAGAAGTCAGTCATTAGTTATATTTTATGATTATGACGTGCAGATTATTTATGTTGTTCTGTATACATGTAGTTGATTACAATAATTGTATTTGCCCACGTGCAGTCTGGTATTTACTGTGGCATGATGACTCTGAGATGAATAAACTCGTCTGCAATTGTCTCTATACTTCAGAGAATATCTATTCCTGTTTTAATATACACAGTGGGTTGTTAGCCACCATAGAGGTGCTTGAAGAAATGATTATCTCATTGGGGAATGCGTTGTTATAGAAAACACCAGGTATTGGTTATTAGTTTGAACAGCCAGCTGCTAGAGTTATCACTAGTATTCCCTTGATTCCCATCACACCTTGTTACAATTACCAACATGTAAATTCACTAGTATTCCCTTGATTCCCATCACATCTTGTTACAATTACCAACATGTAAATTCACTAGTATTCCATTGATTCCCATCACATCTTGTTACAATTACCAAGATGTAAATTCACTAGTATTCCCTTGATTCCCATCATACCGGTGTACAAAGGTGATCAGCTGTTTAGTGCGAATTACCAACATCTAAATTCACTAGTATTCCCTTGATTCCCATCACACTGGTGTTCAAAGGTGATCAGCTGTTTAGTGTCTTGTTACAATTACTAACATGTAAATTCACTAATATTACCTTGATTCCCTCATACCAGTGTACAAAGGTGACGGGCTGTTAGTATGAATTATCAACCTGTAAAATTCACTAGTATTCCTTGGATTCCCATCACACCGGTGTTCAAAGGTGATCAGTTGTTTAGTGTGAATTACCAACATCTAAATTCACCAGTACTCCCTTGATTCCCATCACACCGCTGTTCAAAGGTGATCAGCTGTTTAGTGTCTTGTTACAATTACTAACATGTAAATTCACTAGTATTCCCTTTATTCCCTCATTCAAGTGTACAAAGGTGATGGGCTGTTTAGTGTGAATTACCAACATGTAAATTCACCAGTATTCCCTTGATTTCCATCACTCCGGTGTACAAAGGTGATCAGATACTTAGTCTTTTGTTACAATTACCAACATGTAAATTCACTCTTATTCCCTTGATTCCCATCACACCAGTATACAAAGGTGATCAGCCACTTAGTATGAATTACCAACATGCAAATTCACTAGTATTCCCTTGATTCCCATCACACCAGTGTACAAAGGTGATTGGCTGTTTAGTGTGAATTACGAACATGTAAATTCACCAGTATTCCCTTGATTCCCATCACACCGGTGTACAAAGGTGATCAGAAACTTCGTATCTTGTTACCAAAATGTAAATTCACTAGTATTTCCTTGATTCCCATCGCACTGGTGTACAATGTCAAAGGTGATCCGAAATTTAGTCTCTTGTTACAATTACCTACATGTAAATTAGAAGTATGGTGAGTGATATTTTTATGTAACTCATGTATCTTCAGCGGGTGAGTAAAAAACCTCCATAACACACACAGTTTGAAATACTGCTTTTCAAACAGCTATTTGCTTTTAAACTCAGTGTTATAATTAAAGTGTGCATCTATATCAGCTAAATATTGACATAGATGTTAAACCGATTCCACTGTTGCTATTCAGAATAACATTCAATGTCACTGTTTCACTTTTGATTGATTTATTTTTTGTTTGGACTTGCAACTTTTCATTATGGCCATCAGAATTTAAAACGTTCTAGCCCGAGTGGAATGACAGGAAGTTCAGCTAAGTTCAAAATGTGGCATGCACACAATTTTGTTAAATATTGATTTTTCACTAGGACATGTGTATTACAAACAAAATCACATCAAATTATGGTTTTATTACTCTAGAGGTGGCACGCACACAACTTCGGGCGCGTATGCAGGATTCCTGAAATCAGGGGTCCAAAAGTGATGAGTGAATAGAAATAGGTGAAAAAATGGTAAATTTTCACATCATTCCACTCGTAAAATGGTTAATAAAAAAAAAATCAAGAAAAGGAGGGTGGGGGGAGGTGGGAGGGATCCTGACCCAAAATGAAATGTGTAGAATGTCAGACACCTAATGAAAGGTAAAAGTAAAGTAAAGTTTGTTTTATTTAACGACGCCTCTAGAGCACATTGATTTTTATCTGATCATCGGCTATTGGACGTCAATTATATGGTCAATTATATGGTCATTTTGACCCGCTGATGCCACACAGACCACTCTTTCCGATAAGCAGCAAGGGACTTTTATGTGCACTTTCCACAGCACATACCACAGCCTTTGATGAACCAGTTGCGGACCACTAGTTGGAACGGAAAATAGCCCCAACTGCAAATGGGTCACAGAGAAGAATCGATCCGACGACCGACCGGTTCACAGGAAGACACTCTACCGTATGAGCTACGTCCCGCTCCTTTATTTACGAAGTATGTTTAATTTAATGGGTAAACACCAATGGAAATGGAAATGCAAATAATAATAATAATAATAATAGTAATGATGATGATGATAATAATTATAATTATTATAATAATTTTAAAAAAGTTAAAAAGAAATCACACCATACACGCACACACATGCATGCACACAACACACATACACATAAAAATGCGTACACACATGCACATACGAAAGCACGCACGCACACACCACACACGTAAATACACACATATATCAACACACACACACAAAAACACACACACACAAACACACATACAAGCTTACACACTTATACACGCACACTTACATAAACATACGTGCACACTTATATAAATATATATACACACATACACACTTATATAAACATATAGACACGTACACACACTTACATAAATATATATACACACATACACACTTATATAAACATACACACACATGAACACACACTTACATAAACATACACACACACACTCACGCACGCAAACACATATAAACACAAACACCCAAACACACACGCACAACACACACTTACATAAACATACACACTTACATACACACTTACTGGCCCGTTAGAAGTTTCCATAGTTTTATTATTTTGTAGATTGTGTAGACTGGAAGGCGGCAAACTGCCGGTTGTTACCAGCTGGTATGGTACACTGTCTGGAGTAGAGTTGAAATCGCCACATAGAATCATGGAGGAGCCTATGCTTGTCGCCTTAGCAACGGTCTCTTTCACAGCAGCAACAACCTGCAACATTCACAACGTCACAATTTATTATAATTATGTTTAAAGATTTAAAACGTGGTGGTCTCGAGAAACATGTTTATTGAATGACTAATTAGGATATACAGCTACAGTGGCGACAATCTCTTCCTGGAAATTGAGTGAAGGAGCCAAGGGGTGGAGATAAGCCTCCTCCTAATTTCTTTTGAAAATCCAATGTTTGTGAAATTGCATTTCCGGTGTTTTTACTTCACTTTGAAGCAAAATTTACATCTTATTTTTCCGTAGAAACAAAGCTGTTGTAGAATGTAGTCCAAAATGGACGGGCTGCTTATTGATTATTGGTTGGCATCCCGACCAATGTGGGCTATATACCCGTTATAGAGCAAAGTCCTGCAATTTTCTGGCTACAAATTCTTTAGTGTCCGACCAAAACATTACAAGTAAATCCCACATTATCCACTGATTTCGCCTTCAACCGCCGACAGATTTAAAAACAAGGCGGTCGAACAAATACGTCACAAATACGAAACTTTCATGAGATGGAAGGGGAGGAATGGGAAATGAAGAGAGGGATTGTAGGTGGGTTAGAGGAGTGTTGGTGCGTGTTGAAAATAAAAACAATAATATATTACTTATTTTATTTTATTTTTTAATGACCACGCAGATAGCGGACGAACTGAAAGTTTCGTATTTGTTCGACCGCCATGTTGTTTTTAATGTGTCAGCGGTTGAAGGCGAAATCAGTGGATACTGTTGGATTTACTAACGAAAGATCGAAAAGGACTGAAACGGACCGACGAAACACCGAAATGGACCATAATTTTATGCTGTAAACACTTACCAGAAAATTTTCCAGAAGTTGTAATATCCCCTTCTTCGAGTCTTTTAATATCATTTATTAAAGAAAAATGATATAAAAGACATTTCGGTATTTTGTCAGCCCATTTTCGTCTGTTTCGGTCAATTTCGTTTTTTGCATGACGATGTATCTATGCCTTTCCTCTCACCTCGACTTGCTGTTCTATTTCCGTCCTTGTTAGTTCATGCAGCATATATTACCTGAAATGTCTTCACTTCTGGATACTTGAATTTATCCCACCATATATGGACATTTCCCACGGTTATCGTCTGCTCAGAACCCGCCAACTGCAGCTGTGTGACTAACAAGACGTCTGAGCGATCCATCAGCTTTTTGGCAGACATCTTTATTTCATCAGATACAGATTTGATCTCATCAATTTCCTTAAAAAAATATATTTATATATAATAATAAAAAAATAAAAATAATAATATAATTCGATGGGACTTGCTTATAGACATTTTCCAGCAACAAAATGTTATTTGATTTCAAAAAATAATGAATGAAAATTTAATCTCAAAAGTTGTGATCGGTCTCACTGGCGCAGTGGTCAAGTTGCTGGTAGGTACTTGGATCAAATCTCAGTCGTGGCATGGGTTTTTTAATCTCGATAGCGGCTCATACCCAGAGTGAGTGCTCCGTAAAGGTTCATTGGGTAGGTGTAGTCACTTACACCGACCAGTAAATCCACAACTGGTTTATCAAAGGTCGTGGTATGTGCTATCCTGTCTGAGGGAAAGCGCATATAAAATATCCCTTGCTGCTAACCGGAAAGAGTAGGCTATGTGGCAGTAGCGGGTTATCCTCTAAAAGTCCATGAGTCACAGAAAACCACATGTCAGACACCTAATATAGTAGCGGATCCAGAGGGGGTCCGGACCCCCCTTTTCTAGAATTGTTTTTTTTATTATTATTATTATTATTTTTTTTAATTTCTGAGTGGAAGGATGTGAAAATTTAAAAAAATGTCCCCAGTCCTATTCACCCATCACATTTGGACACACCCCTTTCAGAAATCCTGCATCTGCGCCTGTTACAGCCGCTGAATAAACAATGTGAAGGGATGTCGTTAAACAAACAATCCTTTCCTCAAAAGTTGTAGCTTGGTGCCTTATTGCATTGTTTTACAAATTGTACGCAAACAAAGGATTAAGATTCAGTCACGCTGTCCTGTGCCATGCACGACTTACCTTATATACCAGGTCAGTTATCGACACGCCAGAACAGCTGACAAGACTGAATCGATCAGTTTTGAAAAATGTGGCCTCTCCTTCATCCATATCGTTCAGCCGCCGCTTGAAGCCAGCAGCTGTGTAACCCAAACTAGAAATAAATAATCCGTCGAAAAGAATGTACGAAATAAAACCAAACAATATGACTTATTTATCATCATTATCATCGTTATCATCATCATCATCATCATCATCATCTACATCGTCGTCATCATAAACATCGTCATTGTCATCATCACAATCATCGTCATTGTCATCGTCATGATGATGATCATCATCATCGTCGTCGTCGTCATCATCATCATCATCACAACCATCGTCATTGTCATCATAATCGTCGTTGTCGTTGTTATCATCGTCATCATCATCATCATCGTCGTTAGCATCATAATCATCGTCGTCGTTATCTTCATCTTCATCATCGTCGTCGTCGTTATCATCGTCGTCGTCGTTATCATCATCATCATCATCGTCGACGTCATCATCGTCGTCGTAGTCATCATCATCATCGCCACAACTACCATCGGCATAAATTAAAATACAAACTTTTGTAGTCCTCCACATCGTCATTATTGTAATAACAAAAATACTAACACAAACACAGAAACAACCAACAAAACAAAAAACAACACAACAACAAAACAAAAAAACATATATAAACAGAAAAACCATGATATTACGTATTCCTTCACAAAATTATTTTCATCTCAATCACAGTGGTGTGCAGAGGTTTGGTGATGCCCGGGGTCAACTCCTTGATTGTATGCACCCACGACTCAAATATAGGGCCTAATTTTAATTTCACTCTTTGATTGGATGTCCCCCTGAAATGGATGCAAGGGGCCGTCGCCATAACCCCCTAGGTCCCCCTTTCTGCACGCCACTACTCCATCATCATGTACATGGACTCGTGTCATAGTTATGTGTAAGATAAACTGAATTAGTTACCAGTAATTTCTACCCTATCCTCTACAAGTCATCTTACCTTTCCATAACCTGCCCCGGTAGCGTTGAGGTTAAGCTATCGGACTTGTGGCTGGTAGGTACTGGGATCGAATCTCAGTTCTAGACATGGACTTTTTTTTTTATCTCAGTATCGGCTCCAACCAAGAGTGAGAGCTCCACAAGGCTCAGTGGGTAGGTGTATACCACTTACACCGACCAATGGTCAATATCTGGTTTATCAAAGGTCATGGTATGTGCTATCCTGTCTGTGGGGTAGTGCATATAAAAGACCATTTGCTGCTTATCGATAAGAGTAGCCGCACTAGTATGGCGTCAGCGGGTTTCGTCTCACCTACTAACACTAACCTCTGTTCTGGATAGACAGCATATGAAGCTGAACTGTGTGTCAAGGACAGCGTGCTTGAACCTTAGTTGGATATAAGTACTAAAATAAATTAATACAAACAACAAATCTTGCCTTTCCATGGCCGACTTCAGCTTGATGTAGTTCTGGACATACAGCATATGAAGCTGAACTGTGTGTCCATGACAGCGTGCTTGAACCTTGGTTGGATATAAGTACTAAAATAAATTAATACAAACAACACATCTTGCCTTTCCATGGCCGACTTCAGCTTGATGTAGTACTCTGGGCTCACCTCCTGAAGACACACAATGTCGCCATCCAGGTAGGCCAGCTGGTCCATAAGAACGCCGTGTCTGTAGTCGGTCGTCGTGTACTCAACGTTGGTGTAGCTAAGATCGTTCTTCCAGGCGTGACACTGCGCGAGGATGTTGTAGCTGACCACGCTAAATTGCTCACTCAAATTCAAACAGCAAGTGTCTGGAGTGTAATTACGCTTCACCATTACGTTATCTTGAGCCATACTTGCCGGGGTACACTTCTTTTATTCCGGAAGCTAGCGTAACAAGATCGTAAAACACAATGACAATAAAAAGTTTTGCTTTTAAATTGCTGAACTGTGACAAGTGGTACGTGCGTCAGATTTACACTTGTTGGCTACGCCCAACACGATATGCATTAAAGGCATAATCCTACGGAACGTAAGGATCTTTGTGCTCTAAATATTAATTACGAATGAAACTTACATGCATTTGTGATACTGGATCTCGCTTTTATATAACGCAAGACGTTTTACCTGAACCATGGTATAGGGAATTCCATATCGAGATTATGGTTTATTTGTCCGTGACCATAATTCAATATTATTTTTAAAATTCTGATAATAAGCGAGATGCGGTGGTTATGTAAGTAGTTGAACGAAGTATTTTTATGGACAATTCAAATGTTTAAGTTTAAAATTAATTCTTTGTTTGGATATTAATTAGGTGAAGGGTCCGTGGGAGTATGCGTTTAAACGTAAGAGGATAAGAAAACAATGACGTAACGAAGACATGTCACTGATTGAAATGAAATATCTTATAACAACATAGGTCATGGCTGAGTGAAATTCTAAGCTTGTGCTTTCTACCTAGTATTCAATAATGGACTCAACTTCCGAGGTGTTACACAATCAGCTTAGGGACTAATTAAACACATCCCTTTTAACAATTAAGACACAAGAACAAGAAATTTATTACTCTCAGGCGACCGTGGCGCAGTGGTTAAGCTATCGGCCTCGAGGCTGGTAGGTACTGAGATCAAATCTCAGTAGAGGCATGATATTTTTAACCACTTACACCGACCAGTGATCCATAACTGCTTTAACAAAGGCCGTGGTATGTGCTATTCTGTCTGTGGGATAGTGTATATAAAAGATCCCTTTATGTTTATAGAAAAGCAGCAGGTTTCGTGTCTCCTACTAACACTAACATCTGTCTTGGACAGACAGCACAGGAACCTGAGTTGTGTGCCCAGGACAGCGTGCTTAATTGGATATAAGCACGAAAATAAATACAACCATCCCACCAATGGCATATGAAGAATATGTACAATATTTTCATAGTGACAAGATGGGATTTGCAGGATATATAATAAAAATAAAATTATATAAAATAGAAGCACATCCGTATACAGACATTCAAATGTATACATACATGTAAATAATAATAGGCATTGTATTAATCTATTTAGCGTTGTAATATTAACATTTATTTGTCATAAATTCATCACAACACATGAATAAAATTAATTGTTATATCACATTTAGCACAGTGTATTAGAACAGAAACTTGCATACCAAATACGTAATCGATCCTTCTCAGTGGACCCATTTGCAGTTTGGACTATTTTCCGTTCCAACCAGTGGTCCACAACTGGTTTATCAAAGGC
>JAULBS010036301.1:0-10106 GCA_032355785.1 Symmetromphalus regularis
TCTTCTGAACACAATGCTATTGTGGCAGTGATGTTTTTGTGGTTATGACGCTAAAGATGCTGTAGTGCTCAACAAAGCTTCTCTAGACAGAGGTATGTTGCAAGTAAAACTATTCCGTTAATAGTGTACCAATATACCACACGTTGGTGTGTTTCTTCTGAACACAATGCTATTGTGGCAGTGATGTTTTTGTGGTTATGACGCTAAAGATGCTGTAGTGCTCAACAAAGTTCTATGTACATAGGTATGTTAAAAGTTTATAACTTTGTCACACAAAAAAATCAAGAGATTACCGTATATTCCCCATTTAATGCCACCTCCTTAATTAATGCCCGCTGCCAACTTTGCAGAATAAAAATGACTTACCCCAGCATAAATCCATAATCAAGCCATAGTATCCTAAGTATGTAATGAATGCACACGCTAGTAATCTGTATTGCACAAAATATTTAACAGTAAAGACACGATTTCAAAATATGAACCTAAATTAATAGGTTGTTGTGTTGATTGGTTTAGACCAAAGGTGTCGGGCGTCGACAGGATGCAAGGGATGTGTTCTACATGCTTGTGGAATCTGTTTTAATTATTTAATGGATGTTAATGCACAGATTTTTCGATAATTTGACCTCTATCTTTAATACAGGCCTGCACAAATTGCACGAACGATTGTTTCGTTCGTGTATCGGTTATGCAACGTTCCAACCAGTGGTCCACAACTGGTTTATCAAAGGCCGTGGCATGTGCAGTCCTGTCTATGGGACGGTGCATATAAAAGACCCCTTGCTGCTTATCGGAAAGAGTAGCCTATATGTCGGCAGCGGGTTTCCTCTTAATACAAATGTCAGAATGACCATATGATTGACGTCCAATAGCCTCAGATAAGAAAAAAAAAATCAATGTGCTCTAGAGGCATCGTTAAATAAAACAAACAAAATTTACGTTTATGCAAATTTATTTCGCATAACCGAGTTACCGTTCATGTAAAATTTGCTAAATAAAATTTCTGTATCAGTCTTTCTTGGAGTACAAACAAAACAAGTCAAAATACAATGTAGGTTATGTCAATTATTTTGGCATAGCTATTTTTCAGTTATGCAGATTTTGAATTTGTGCAAGCCTGAAACAACCCCCCATTTGCAAAATGTAATACCCCCAGGGGCATTGAATAGGGAATATATGGTATTATATTGATATTATTACAGTTTGGGCTCAACTGTTGACTAATATCAGTATTGTTTTGTTTACTTGCTAAATATTTCACCTTACAATTCCCAGATATTGTTCATGTATGTACATGTATGTATGTATTTATTTATTTTTTTAAGGATTTGGACGATGCCTTGTCTACAGGAAGCAAGCATGTACATTGAAGCGCTATGCCAACCAGACGTATGACAAGGTGATGGGACCACTCGTTGATGCGACGACACGCAAACCAATCTGGCGTCATGAGATACTCGACTCAGACGGGATCTGTAATCCTGGTAAAGATAATTTGTTTTGAAGTTTGCATGTAGTAAAATATGGACATTAAACTATTTTATCGGACTATTGCTGTGTGCCACAGTTAGAATGGATAAAGACTGAGGAATCCCTCAGAATATTATTCTATACAAATAAGAGTCTGGTGTAATTTTAGTTAGTATCAGACTTCACTAAAAATTTGGTATTGCATGTACAGTGAGACCTCGTTTATCCGGACTCCAGTACGGACGGTCATTTGAGAAAACAAAACTTCCACACTGTAAATGTATTTGTTAATCTGGAAATTCGGTTTCCGGAACTGGACTGTCATAATCCAAAACAATGTGTGAGAATTAAAGGTAATTTACTCCGTATAACCGCACACCACTAATTACTTTAATATCAAACAGAAAACAAAAGAAGTGATCCCTCATGACCATTTGCGTAATCGACGGAAGCCAACATGCTTATTGCGCGAGTTCTAGCTAACACAACTGTAGTTTTACTGTTTTCTTTATCTTTACAACAGTTAATTAAGGTTTTGTGTGTTATATTTTACAAGGTGAGATGTAAATAAATATGGAATTGAATACTATGTTTATGCTAACACAACAATGAGGCTTCTGGTCGTCGATCCCAAAGCTAAAACATTAATAAAATTAATATTGTTTAAACCAACAATGGTGTGAGTTAATGCAATTTGAGCAATTGTTGTCAACAAGTTAGAGTATTACTGTTAATGAAATATATTGTCATGCCAGTCGCTTTTAGTCAGTGTCATGGATAATCGAACTAAGAAATGAAAACGTCATGAAATTACGGCAAGTATGCAGAATTCTTTTACAGCAAACTCTTCGGTCAGACAACCAAACACAACTGACTATTTTCTGAAACATTTAAATAGTTGTATTTGTTCATGTACTAAATAAAATGTTTATATTTCTGTTCATAGTTGTTTCGTTTTGTTTTTCCATTTATTTTTAAGGGAGATTACTCTCAATGTTTCAGTAGTATGGAAATTCATTAATCCGGACACATTTTGGAAAAACGATGATGTTCGGATAAACGGGGTCTCACTGTATACACTTTATAAAAATTTAAATATATATATTGTATGATTTTATTTTTGTTCAAGGTGAACGTGTAGAAAATAAACAGGTGATGATCAATAAATGGATGCCAACTGTTACCATGACTCCATTACCAACTGCTGCCGGGCAACAACCCCAGCAACCTGAATACAGAGATGTTCCAGTGATGTAAGTGTTAAATTTAATAACACATACCCCGTATTCCAAATAAAGGGATGTTTTATTGATGTAAGTGTTAAAATTAATACATACTTCATAAATTTATCAAATACAGATATTTTTCAATGATGTAAGTGTTGAAATTAACACTTACTTTGTAATCCAAATACAGAGATGTCCAGTAATTAAGTATTGAAATTAACAAATACTCTTATAGATTTAATATTTAATTAAAAAGAAAATAATATTGAAAACATTTTATTTTATTGACTCTTTTGTAATTAAATTGTTAAATAATAATCAGAAGTGTTCTTCTTAAATTAAATTCAGATGAAATTTTGTTTTTATTTTTGTTTATTTAAAAAAACTACAAATAGAACCAATTTGATGCTTTCTAAATAACCTACACACAAATTATGAACATTGTGTTAATTAATTATCTGGTATTTTTTGTTTTATATTTTAGGTACAAAGCTCCCGAACATTCGTACATTGAGAAGGTTTTAATTACTGCAAATCCAGATGAGGCATTCTTGATAAAAATCTTACAGCGACAGACAAGACGTCCAGAAATAGGAGATAAGTTCAGCAGTCGACATGGACAGAAGGGGTGTGTATTTGTGTGTGTCTGAATTTCAGATAGTATACTCAACCAAAAAAGAAAGTATCCATTTAATGAATAGTCATTTATTTCGTAAACCATTCATGGCAGAAATTCTGAAATTAGAAAAATCACACCTTTTAGGAGGAGGTGTGTGTGTGCAGTAATATCATGTCGCACACATGTTTGCTGCCAATGGACCGTTACTGTGACCACCCCAGATATATTCAGTATTTCAAATTGCATACTTTCATTTTTGGTTAACTATATATTCCATAATTGGACTGTCTTAACTAGTATGCAAATAGAATCGGTGTAAATGTCAGTTTGATCTTTCTGTTATACTGTTTTAAGAGCTCATAACTTTGGCACCACTTTAAGATATCCTATCTGTAAATGTAATTATACCCAAAATATATAGCCGTGACACGTGGCCCATGTTTGCAAAACCTTTATTTTGGACTGAAGGTTTAAATATAGCTTGGGCTGAATTTTATAACGTCTCTTTTTCTCTTACCCACATTTATAATGCTTAAAGGAAAGGTTTGTTTAGCGACACCCCAGCGCATTGTTTTTTTTCATTCTGTGGCTATTAGGTGTTCAAAATATGATATTTTATGACTCATGGTCTTTAAGTGATACGCTAAAACAAAAGATTAATTAGCAAAATTTTCTCTAAATCCTCTTCACCTATTTCGTTAATACGAGCATGTTTATCTATTAAATTGAATGAAACTAGCACATGTGTAAGTTCAAATTCATCTCTTTTTTTTTAAATTTACTTGACAAAAAATGGTCAAGAACAAGTATTACTTTGGGGGCTGTAAATATTGTCAATATTGACCCACTTTAGTACTTTTCCAGCGTATTGCTGGTATCACTTGGCATACCTACTTTAAAGGAAACTGATTACTGCTGCGTAGACTACTCTTTCCAATTAGCAGCAAGGATCTTTTGTATGTGTTTTTTTGCAGACAGAACAGCACATACCAAGGCCTTTGATAAACCAGTTGTGAACTACTAGTTGGTGCAACTAGAAACACCTACCCACAGAGCCTTGCAGAGCACTCACTCTGGTTTGGAGCCGGAATCGAGATTAAATATCCCATACCTTGACTGAGCTTTGAGTTGTGTGTCTAACAGCTTAACCAGTTTTGTACTGGGGCAGGAATTACAATGCTTAAACACCTGAATTTAACAAAAACGTGCAGTTATTTTGGTGACTATAAAATCTAGTACTACATTGAGTCTTCTTGTTTCAGTGTGTGTGGCCTGATAGTTCCACAGCAAGACATGCCATTCTCAGACTTGGTAAGTTCCAATCTTAACATTGTTCTTTTGAATCATTTTAAACTTAATATTATAAAATGACATAACCTGAAAGTTCATCAATGCACAAAAAAAAATTATCTACCAAAATGAAATAACATAGTGTTGAAACAATAGTTTTAAAATTCCAAGCTTTAATGAACAGCAAAAGAAATGCAAAATTAATTTGCATTTCTTTTGCTGTTCAGTATATTTCTGCTTCGTAGCATTTTTGGGGAGTGGGATGTAGCTCAAATGGTAGATTGTCCACCTGTGAACCGATCGGTCGTCTGATCGATCCTTCTCAGTGGACCCATCGACAGTTCGGGTTATTTTCCATTCCAACCAGTGGTCCACAACTGGTACATCAAAGGTGATGGTATGTGCTGTCCTGTCTGTGGAACAGTGCATATAAAAGACCCCTTTCTGCTTATCGGAAAGAGTAGCCTAGGTGGCAACAGTGGGTTTCACCTAAAACATATGTCAGAATGACCATATGATTGACGTCCGATAGCCGATGATGAAATAAAAATCGACGTGCTCTAAGAGACGTCGTTAAATAAAACAAACTTTACGTAGCATTTTTGTTTTGTGTATATAATGTATAGATCTATTCATTTATTTTCAGGGCATTTGTCCTGATATTGTAAGTATATTGAGTTCTATTTTTTTGTGGTTGTGTTTTTGATGTTTAAACATATTTACCTTGCCATTTTATTAAGAGTGAAAATTTTGTTTTAAATATTTATTTTAATATTGTTTTCACATTAGACATTTTAAAAATCTTACAATCATGCAGTACCTGATTTCAATCTCTCTTTTTAAAGCCATATGTTAAGCTTTGCCATTGCTGGAATGTATAATACATGTACTACAGCAAAAACAAAGACTTTTTTAAAATTTCAAAGTGGAGGGGGAGGGGTTCATTTTTATGTGTGTATAAAATGTGTTGTATGAAAATGTGAGTGCCGCAGGAATCTTTACCCAAAATAAAAACTGGCAAAAAAGTTGGGGCCGAGTCTCACTTCATAGCGCTTGCCCCCCCCACCCCCCCACCCCTCCTGCTCCTATGGGCCGGCTGTCTATAATTTTAAATAATGAACTTTCAGATAATGAATCCTCACGGATATCCATCCCGAATGACAGTGGGCAAGCTGATTGAGTTGCTGGGAAGCAAGGCTGGTGTTCTGGAGGGCAAGTTTCATTATGGCACAGGTATTTGTCATATCACTGTATTATTAAAATTATTTATTTGTATTTGCCATAATAACGAGCCTCAGTTGTCCAGTAGTAGGAGATTGGACTCACAAGCTGAAGACAATGGTTCAAAACCTTTGGAAGCTGGCTTACACTGACTGTGTCAGATTTACAAAATGTTTGACATCCAATTGCAAATGACTGGCATCGGCGGCACAGTGGTTCAAATCTCAATCGAGGCATGGGATTTTTAATCTCGATATCTGCTCTAACTCCGCTCCTCAAAGGCTCAATGGGTAGGTAGAAGCCACTTACACCGATCAGTTATCCACAATTGGTTTATCAAAGGCCATGGTATGTGCCATCCTGTCAGTGGGAAAACACATATAAAAGATCCCTTGCTGCTAATCGGAAAGCATAGCATATAATTATGGCATTTATGATTTTCTCTAAAGACATTGAGTCACAGAACACATGTCAGACACCCATTAGCCTCTGAATAAACAATGTGCTGGGGTGTCATTCAACAAACAATCCTTTCCAATTGCCAATGATTAATAATAAATTAATGTGCTTTGGTGGTGTTGTTAAAAGGAGAATTTGTTTAATTATAATCATTATTGTAACATGGATTGTTTTATGGATTCAACAATCTTTTTTTTAATCATTTGAGATACGATTGAGCAGGACATAGCTCAGATGGTAGCGTGTCTGCCTGTGAATCAGTCAGTCATCGGATCGATCCTTCTCAGTGGACCCATATGCAGTTTGGGCTATTTTCCGTTCCATCCAGTGGTCCATAACTAGTTTTTCAAAGGCTGTGGTATGTGCAGTCCTGTCTATGGGACGATGCATATAAAAGACCCCTTGCTGCTTATCGGAAAGAGTAACCAATGTGGCTAAATACATATATCAGAATGACCATATGATTGACATCCAATAGCCGTTGATAAAATAAAAATCAATGTGTTCTAGAGGCGTCGTTAAATAGAACAATCTTTACTTTACTTTTTTTTTTTGGAGATACAATTATTTTGTTTTTTCAGCCTTTGGTGGTGACAAAGTGGAAGACTTGTCAGAGGTTCTCATACAACATGGATTTAACTATCTCGGCAAGGACTACGTGACATCAGGTATTACAGGGTATGTTGTTCTTGGCTTCTTTTATATTGCTTTAAAACTGTCACGTAAGAAAGAGAAGAAATAGATTCTATTTATTAATATTTAAATTCATTATTTTTCTAGATTCTGTAATAAATAAGGTTTCCTGCTGTTAAAAAAACAAGAACGTGAGATAGATACCACATTTGAAAGATTTTTTGTTTTGTTTAATGACACCTCTAGAGTACATTGATTGATTTATTAATCATCGGCTATTGGATGTCAAACATTTAGTTATTTTGACATGTTGTCAAGTATGAGCCATCCTTCAATGGGTTTTGAACCACTGTCATCAACTTGAGAGTCGGACGTTCTACTGCTGGAACACCGAGGCTCACCCACGTTTTTATAAAGTGCAGAATGTTTGGTTCATTTTTGAAGACAGTTCATTTTAAGCTTTAAATTCCTTTAAAAATATTAGATTTTAAAAATATAATCCATCTCATTATCATTTTTAAATATTGTACAAAAATTACATTCCTAACATCTTTTTCAACAAACTTTTATGATTTTGCTTTAAACAAATTTATCTTCAGTGAACCTCTTGAGGCTTACATCTACTTCGGACCAATCTATTACCAGAAGTTGAAGCACATGGTTGTCGACAAGATGCATGCACGTGCTAAAGGCCCTCGTGCCGTGCTAACTCGACAGCCCACTGAGGGAAGATCAAGAGATGGTGGACTTCGACTGGGAGAAATGGAGAGGGATTGTCTTATTGGATATGGTGCTAGGTATACTGCAGATCTTGAAATTAATGCGATCATGATATTAACACATAAAAATAAGTATTATTCATATTAAAAATATGACACATTTATTTCTAATAATAGTGCATATATGATGGGTTCTTCAAACAAAACAAAAAAAAATTAAAATCCATTAAAACTAACATAGTTAATACAATACCTAACTCATGACATGAGTATATAATGAAATTTTATTAAAGGTGTTTACTCAACCACTAGTTGGAAATGGCCGGGAGCCCGGGTCCACCTGAAATGGGATCGGGCTACGAACTTTTCAAAGTTGGTAGCCTGTGTGTCCACCATGTCTGGATAGGCTACGGTGATATACTAATTAACTACCTTCCGATGACACACTATTTATCCGTGTGGGGAAATGATTCACATCGTTTATTCATTGATTAATAAAATATATTGCAGTCTGTCTGTCTTGATATAATAAACAACTTGTAGGTAGGTAATACTTGAAAAGTAGGTTGGCCCACCAACTTTTTAAAGTTCTGAGCCCTGGTGACCAGCTCAATTTTCAATGAATATCCAACTCTGCATTAGAAGCATGATACCACAGTATCAATTCACAGAAAAGTGGTAAAGCTATCGGACTCACAGCTGGTAGGTACCGAGATCAAATCTCAGTTAAGGCAAAGGATTTTTAATCTCAGTATTGCATTGGTATAAAGTAAAGTTTTGTTTTATTTAATGACGCCTCTAGAGCACATTGATTTTTATCTTATATGCACCATCCCACAGACAGGACAGCACATACCATGACCTTTGATAAACCAGTTGTGTACCACTGGTTGGAACGGAAAATAGCACAAATGCATTGGTGTAGCGTGGGTGTTTTTTTAGTGAGGAAAACTTTGACAAAGCTTTTTATTTCTGGTATTTTAATCAACTTTTATAATATTAATCACATTAATTTTTTTTCTGCAAACAAATCCAGTGAGGCAGTTGCCTCATTGCCTCACTGGAAGCTACGCCACTGGTATTGGCTCCAACCCAGAGTGAGTGCTCAACAAGGCTTAGTGGGTAGGTGTACACCGTTACACCAATCAGTGTTCCGCAACAAGTTTATAAAAGACTGTGGTATGTGCTATCCTGTCTGTGGGATAGTGCATATAAAAGATTCCTTGCTGCTTATCGATAAGACTAGCCGCATTAGTGTGGCAGTAGTGGGTTTCGTCTCTCCTACTAACACTAACAGGAAGCTGATCTGTATGTCCAGGACAGCGTGCTTGAACTTAATTGGATATAAGCACAAAAATAAATATAACCAACTACACGTATATCTGACCTCTGACCTATCGCATTAATTATAGTGAGAGTCACACTGATTATGTGTCGAAATTTTCAAATGTTTGACATACAATCAGGGCCAGCACAGCCTTGGGGAGGGGGCAAGGAAGGGCATTTGCCCTCCCAATAATCTTCGGCACATTTGTTTTGTACAATATTTAATTTTTTTATGTTGTAGGCATCCTTCAAATGGGGCCCCTTTTCAGTCCCCCCTCCTTCCAATCCCCACTACAATATTTAAATGGTTGCACTGGAACAGACAATAGCTGATGATTAATAAATGAATGTACTCTAGTGTAAAAAAAAAAAATGCAATTGTGAGATAAAAACCCAAACAAATTACTTTGCGATCTGCATAATATGTGCACAAATTGCAAACAGACAGTTTTATGTATGTGCAGCACAATCTGCAAACAGACACAGTTATATGTGTGTGCAGCACAATCTGCAAACAGACACAGTTATATGTGTGTGCAGCACAATCTGCAAACAGACACAGTTGTATGTATGTGCAGCACAATCTGCAAACAGACACAGTTGTATGAGTGTGCAGCACAATCTGCAAACAGACACAGTTGTACGAGTGTGCAGCACAATCTGCAAACAAGACACAGTTGTATGAGTGTGCAGCACAATCTGCAAACAGACACAATTGTATATGTGTGCAGCGCATTCCACAATTGTACAGGTATTGTACGTAATCTCCCGAGCACCTGTAACTTGGCACGTTTGTTTTACCAAATCACACAACGCCGCTTTGTTCACAAAATGTAATATTTCTGTTTCCGTGGGATTTATCTGACGTCTGTCAACAGACGAGAGAGTAAATGGTGGCATACCTTCATTGTAGTGCACTTTTATTTACAAGTTAAATGAGTATTTAAAAAAAAAAAAATAGAATTTTTATTTTAAATTTATCAAACTGATATGTCAATACCACTAAATAATAACATGACTTTTTGTATGATAAATGCTTTTTTTTTTTTTGGCTTTTAAATAGAGTAAAAAGTAAAGTTTGTTTTATTTAACGATGCCTCTAGAGCACATTGATTTTTATCTGATCATTGGCTATTGGACGTC
>JAULBS010036311.1:0-10106 GCA_032355785.1 Symmetromphalus regularis
CTTCTCCCATTTTTATCAAACTTCTCCCATTTCTTCTGGGAAAGGAGAAGTCACTTCTCCCACTTTTTCTATCCTAGATTAGTGCCTGTAAAGATACATAAAAATATAAAATCAATTCTTTAAGGAATTATACACTCAATATTTAACTTGTTTTCATTTAGATACCCAACCAGTTTGTGGAATCAATGTTGGAGGTGCATCAAAAATCCACAGCACTTATTCAAAGTGTATTCCATGGAGACCAGCAGTTTGTAGGGGCTTTAGACAAGGTGATCAAGTGTAAAAAAATAAATATAAATATATATTTTTTTTTCTATACTTCTGTTATACATTACTAATAATAGGTGATTTTAAATACAAAATTTCAGCTATTAATGCTATGTATTCAAAGTTTTACTTCTTTAAAAAGTATTGTTAAATTTTACTTCTGCATTTGTATTTTCGAGCCACATTTGATTTCTACCTTTCTTGTTATGTTATAGGTTTCCACTTATATGTTGATTTGAAAATGAAAAGTGACTGATGACGGTATGTGAATATTCTGAAATCGGACATCAACATTTCACATGGCTTACGAATTTTGGTGTTTTGTCATACCTTTGTGAAAACTGACATCGACATCTTTATTCATGATGTTATCACATAATGTGAGATGGCTGAAATATAGTAATTTGTTGATTTAATGTTATAGTTAGACTGATATAGGTTTAATTTAAAATTGCTCTTATTCCAGGCATGTGCTGCTGCAATAAACCACCGAACCAATCCAAAGTATGCCTGTCGTTCACCAGAATTAGTAAGTAATGGTCAACTGATAATAACAACAGTACATATCTGGCATTAACACAATTTTGTTATGTAATTTTCTACCCAGATAACTAGTCACTTGGCTTATGTGTGAATTGAGGCAGTATTTTCTAAGGTATATTAAAAGTGTAACACTGTGAAAATATGGTAATATGATCTTCACTTTAATCATTATTCATTTTTTGTTTTTTAGTAAAAACATTTCCTATTTAGAATTAATTTTGTGAAGTTTAACCTACTTCAGTTTTAACAGACAAAAATGTTACATTTGTTGATAAAAAAATGTCATTAATATATTTTTTCTTCAGAAATCATAAAATTATGTTTTCAGCCAGTATAAATAATACAACCAAATATAAATTAATAATTTGTCATCCTCATGTTGAAATTATCTAGGTTTTGAAATGACGTTTATTACTGGTGTGGTGTGGAATATTCACCCCATTGTGTATTCATCCACAGGTAAGTTAATTGTTTGTAACATGGATTAAAAATTGTGTGAGCTCTGTGTCACTCACTATGAGTAAGGAAAATAGTTACTTAGACAACAACACTTTGTTTCTCATTACTTCAGTATTTCGTTTTCTATGAATCTTGTATGACATTTGTTGTATTATAGCTTACAATATGGTTATTTTACTTTTTTCACAGCTGGCTAAATACTGTGATACATTACTGAAAAAAAGTTCCAAGGGTACGTCTGAAACTGAGTTAGATGACAAGCTTACCAGCTGCATTACTGTGTTTAAATATCTTGATGATAAAGACATATTTCAAAGGGTAAGTTGTCATTTTGTATGAAGAATTCATAGAACATTAAACAGCCCTTGAAATTCACATATATAATTACAATAGCACCTATATGTGTCATTAATTGTTTTGTAATGCTAATGGCACTGTGACAGCATGAAAATAAGCATGCTTATATATTTTTTGAACAACAGTTCATTGCTGCTGTAAACCAATTATACAGCAGTTTTTACAGTAGCATTTGCCAGTTTCCATCTCATTGTGTGCAGGGAATGGATCATTTAATGTTTTCCTCTTTTTGAATATTATTTTTGAAAATATCAACCAGAATATTGATACATGTATGTCAATTTTATTTTTTGTTTTATTTTAAAATAATTTAATTCAGAAAAATATTCTTTTTGTAAAACAACAGTGCCAGATGTTGTCACATGTGCATCATTAATGAAAAATAAAACTTGGTGGTCCAATTGTAGGACATCAGACTCGAGCTGAAGATTGTTGTTCAAAACCCATCAGAGGCTAGCTCACATTTGACTGTATTAACATTTCCAAATATTTGACAAATTAATTTTGTTTGTGAAAGTTTGTTTTCATGTTAATAGTTCTACTCACGTATGCTGGCCAAGAGGTTAATTTACAGTCAGTCAACATCTATGGATGCTGAGGAAGCAATGATTAACAGATTAAAGGTGTGTAATGAAAGTTGTAATTAATTAACAACTTTAAAGTTAGACATTTCTTTGCATACTATGCGATTTGTAATCTAAATAAATGAGGGATTTCAATCACATTAATTTGGGTATACCTTCTATAATCCTATCACAGCCTGTTGAAATACAGACATGAAATAATGTAAATGATTTAATATAGTTCATATCAAGTTTCTTGAGGAAGAGAAACCAGAGAGAATCCATGAATACATATATACTGTCTATGATGACTGTTCCCTCGTATGCTACAGTCAACAGATATGTAATGGAGCCAGAAATTTGATCACATCTCTGTACTCCATTTTGAGTGGCAGAATTCAGCAGCAACACACCTGAAAGCACAATATGAACAAAATTAAGCACATTATATTTGATAACACTGAAGAAGATTACCAAGCACACAAACAATTAGCTATCTTTATGGGAACTTGTGCAGGCTCAAAACATGTTGACACCCCCTCGTATATTGTTTGTTTATAATGTAATACTGTTTATGATTACAGCAAGCCTGCGGTTATGAATTTACCAACAAGCTGCATCGCATGTTCACCGACATGACCATCAGCAATGATCTCAACACAAAGTTCTCAGACTCTGTCAAAGCAGACGGTGGGGATTTGGGCGTAGGCTTTTCTATATTGGTTTTACAGGTAAACACAGACATTCGGGAAGGCATATTTCAACCTCTGTTCAGGTAGTGGGGGAAGAATATGTACAAAACTGACATTACATTTATATATTTTAGTCCACCTTATGTCATACTAAAGCAGTGTAATTCATTCTCTGTTTAATATATGTTTTCACAAATGTGTTCACCTTTACTGATATTCCATTACCAGCTCCAACCCAGAATCAGTGCTCTATAAGGCAACTTGCTTTTTAAAGGCCATGGTATGTGCTCCAGGCCTTCTACAATTTTTTTTAAATCCACTAGCTGTCGGACCTGTGATTTTCAAAATCCACTAGCCCGACTTAAAGATTCACTAGCCCTACCTCCCAAAAATGAAATTCAAAACTTGACAATTGGATCAACATTTTGTACGAATAAATATATATATTGTTTTTGGGCAAAAATGCACCCTGATTCATTGTTAGATTAGTGTCACCGTTTCCAAAAATAAAATAACACAATAGATCTATCAAATAGCAACCTACATGGCTACAAGTTTATTTACAAAACATGCCATATGCGATCCGATTGTCTCAGACTTCGTGGATGACTGACACGGTCAGAGTAAGACTAAAACAGACAACCTGAAGTAAAATAATCATTACCTTCAATGTAATAGGAAATAATGGATAAATTAATTGCTTATAATTCTTATATTTTAAACGATAAAGGAACAAAAAAGATTGATTTTTTTTTTACCAGAAGAAAACAAATCTCTGTAGTGAAGCCATTCAGCACTGTTTGGGATATTACGACATATTGCCGGAAACAGAAATCTTAGACTGCGTTTTGTTTTTGCAGATTACACTAGCGAGTTATTTGACGTCTTCCAGGCTAATAATAGTCAGACTTTATGTATCGAAACTAGTATGTCGAGCACTTGTTTTGACCGGAAGAGAAAAACTCTGTAGGAAAGCCATTCAGCAATCTTAGGGATATTACGACATCTTGCTGGGAACAGAAATCTTGCCAATCTTGGACTGCATTATTTTGCAGATTACGCTAGAGAGTTATTTGACGTGTTCCAGGCTAATAATAGTTGGACTTTATTTATTGAAACGAGTACATCGAGCACTTTTCATAGCAGTTTTTTCGTTCTGGTTTCTTCATCTTCATTTTTTTTTTAATTCCACTAGCCATCGGGCTAGTGGAAAGTGGTTATTTGGTAGCCCGACCGCAAAAACCACTAGCTACAAGCATTATTATATATGACTTGCACATATTTTATTTAGGAGTATTTTAGTGAAAATGTTGGGTCAAATATACAGGATTCCTGTGTCATGTGAAAACTTGCTACTGGACCAATCTTCATTGCAGGGGTTGGATGACAAATTTTATTTTGGAAATCTTACTTCAAATATCAAATGTAATCCTAAGTGTGGCCTTATGTTTTGGTCTTTGATTCATTCATTGTTTTCTTTGCTTACAGGCTGGAGCATGGCCCATTGGTCAGACAAATCTTCCGACATTTGCAATACCTCAGGAATTGGAAAAAAGTGTCAGCATGGTAATTGCTTTTACTGTTTGTACAGAATACCAGATTTAAATAGTGTTATGAGACACCACCTACAAGGGTGCATTCAACTGAATCAAATCCCCATGACAACCATATTAATTTCATGTCCATGTGTACAAATTTAAGCATGGTGGGGGTCGAGATTGTTTTGAGTGATGCTGTGAATGCCACAGATGTAAAGCCACACAGTGATGATCTGGGAAAATATTCAGATTTTGACACATCTCTGTTTAAAGTAATTTTGGTTTATTTTGGGCACATTACCTGAGGTATTTTTATATTGCATTGTCTGTCTTTATTTTTTTTACAGCATCAATAAATATGATCTTATTTTACTGTAACTTGATTTGTTTCAGTTTGAAGACTTCTATAACAAAAGTTTCAATGGAAGGAAGCTAACGTGGATGCATGGTTTTTGTAATGGTAAGAAAATCCTGATCTTCGAAAACTGTATTCCATTCATTTTGATTTCTCATACTGACCCCAAATACATCTAGTACTGTGAAACAGGACATCTTATTGCTTCTACATCATTTGTTAATCTACTTTTTCATTCTTGTCAAACATCGTTTTAATGCGTGTTATAAGGCATTTGTTTTTAAACTCCGATGCTAGCCAAAAATATCTTCAGCTTATAAACTAAGAAAATAATTATATTTCAGCCCTTTAAATTTAGATCATCTCGCGACAGCAGTTTACTTCAGATAATAACAAAGTCAATACCTGAATATGATAAAAAAGAAAATTTTGCAACAGCCTTTTGTGAGAGCTCTGCTGATTGCCATCTTGAATTTCAAAGGCTAATAAAGTTAATTTACTTAAAAAGAGTAATTAAATAATAAATTTAAACTCTTATAAATGTTTTTGTAGTTTTTATGAAACTCAACTTTACTCAGTTTTTATGAAACTCAATTTTACTCAGCAGCATTTTGTCAATGTTTTCAAGTCATAGATTGAAATGCATATTATTTTGTGTTTGTAGTTGATATGAAGTTCAGCTACACAAAGCGAGTATATTTTGTGACGATGGGCACATTCCACATGGCCATTCTTCTGCTGTATAACAACTCTGTGATGCTCTCCTTCAAAGAGATCGAGCAACACACTCAGCTTCCAGAGAAGGAACTCATTAAACAATTGCAGGCTCTTGTTGATGCAAAAATCTTGGAGGTTGAGGTAAAGCAATACTTTAATAAGGTTTGATTACTGTAAATTTTCAAATTTATGTGGTGTGTCAGGGTTACTCTAAAATACATATTTTAATAACCAATTACAGAGGAGTGGATGTAATAGTGAGAATAAAGTGCTCCTACAGGCTGTAGCTAGAGGGAATTTTCCTACTAGCTTATTTGGTAGAGCACTGAACTCTCAAATTAAGAGCCATGGATTGAATCCCCTCAGTAGAGGTTGAAATGTTTTTGTTACATGAATAAAATTAAAATGTGTCAATTAGTTGTGTTGATGTAATATAGAGGTTGCATTTTTTTTTGCATTAATTGCTTGCTTGCATTGATTTCACGATTTACAGATTATGGCTCTCAAATTTAGCAAAGAGATTTTCTGCAGTCTTCTCTACAAACTAATAAAAATATTTATTCATTTCTTTGTATTTTGAAAATCAAAATTTGATTTTAATACAGAAAATATCATAGTCTTATCTTCCACAGTTTTGATTGGATCCTTTTAAAACTTTGTAAAGGTTTATTTTTAGATTAAGTGTTTATATAAAGCAGTAAATATATATTTTTAATAATTTAGAATTATTTAAATTTGTGAAATTCAGGGTTAATTTTAACCATGGATAGCCTCAGTGGTCCGGTGGTAAGACGTCAAACTCTCACGCTGAAGACAGTGGTTCAAAACCCATTGGAGGCTGGCTTACATGACTACGTGTCAGAATTACTGAATGTTTGACATCCAGCAGCTGATGATTAACAAATCAATGTGCTCAAATGGTGTTTGTTAAAAAAAAAAATATAATAATAATAAAAAATAATAAATTTGACTATGGGAAAAAGTGAGAATGACTGATAATACAGAAGAGCTTTCCTGAATGAGAGCCCAGTGTTGACCATTAATTTAATTGTATGGCATACAAAGTAAGGATGCAGTGTTTTTGTCCTTTATTTGTCAGGGAGAGGTCACTTCAGATGTTTCACTGTCTCTAAACATGGCATATAGTAATAAAAGAACAAAGTTCAAAATCACAACGGCTGTCCAGAAAGAAACGCAACAGGTTAGTTAAATAGAGGATATTAAATGAGTTGCCATTTATTATCAAAATAATGTTTCTTTGTCACGAGCTTTAACAAGTTTGATATTCCATTTATTACCCAACAATAACAATCCATGAGGATGAGGTTACGTTGTACGTTTTCTAGTTTTAGTGACGTCATTTGCACTTTTACAAAATTATAATGACGTCATATTTAGTACAGGCAAGCTTATTGGTCATAACAGCCAAAGCAACCCAATGAAATGCCTTGTTAAACCAATGTATAATATTTCTCACAGAGAAAATATGAAAAATATGTGTTGTTAACTTTATTCTTTTTTGAAAACATTCTTGACCCTTTATCAAGTGTAGTTTCATTACATTTGCATTGAAACAATGTCTGTATAGTAGCCCAGGACACCTGGACAGACTTGGACGACAACATGGCTGCTCGTGTTACGTAACTGGAACTGTCTTATTGTTAGTGTATATTAATATACACATTTTAATGTGTTGTTGGTGAGGTTTAATTTTTAAATGATTTTACTATGTAGGAGGTTGAACTGGCTCACTCAGCTGTGGATGAGGATAGGAAGATGTACCTGCAAGCAGCAGTTGTTAGAATCATGAAGGCTCGGAAAGTACTCAAACATAATCTCTTAATTCAGGAGGTATGATAAACAGAATATGTGTGTAGTATTGATATTTTTCATGAAGTACGTAAGACAAAATTCACCTGCCTCTACCTCCTCCAAAAATAAAAATAATTCTTCATTGTCAGATCTAAGCTACTGTTTTGGGTGGAAGTTATCCTGACTGTGTGCTGTGTACTGCAAGCTATTGGTGTTTAAAATTTACTGCAGTAAAAGGTGTATGCATCTTAATATTTTTTAAGAGTGCAAAACTTATTTAAAACACTAATAATAGCTCAGATTTTTTTTTTAAAGTTCCTTAACAAAGTATTTTACCAGACAGTTTGTTTTTTAACGGAGGCAATTTTCTGAATGTGAGAAATAGGCTGGTGCTGTATGTTAATTTTCATCTGTTGTTTGCATCTTTCTTATTCCATACAAATTTCATAGTGTATGCTAATTTTCAAAAACATGTTATTATTATAGTTTATCATTACTGCTACATAATAAAATGTCTTCTACATTACAGGTGATAAGTCAGTCTCGTTTACGGTTTAATCCTAGTGTGGCAATGATAAAGAAATGTATAGAGACACTGATAGATAAACAGTATTTAGAGAGAACTGCAAACACAACAGATGAATATAGTTACGTGGCGTGATGTGTAATTCTTGGGACACCCAATTCATTTCAAGTCCACCAGTTTGGTTTGATGCAGACCCAGCCTCCATTGAAGACGATCCTGCCTCCATGTGAAGCTGATCCTGCCTCAGTGTGGAGACGAAGTGTTCATTGTTGTGTTCTCACAGTAAGTGAGAGAGAAAAATCATCCAGCACACTCTCCCTGTTTGGAGACCAAGATATTTGACAGTCTTTTCTTTCCATAAAGGTTGAGCTACAGGCTCATTCTGTCTCTGAGAATTTCAATATTATCCCAGCTTAAAGTTAAGCATCCTCTGAGAACTGAGAATTTCAATATTATTCCAGCTTAAAGTGTAAGCATCCTCTGAAAACTGAGAATTTCAATATTATCCCATCTTAAAGTTAAGCATCCTCTGAAAACTGAGAATTTCAGTATTATCCCAGCTTAAAGTTAAGCATCCTCTGAGAACTGAAAATTTCAATATTATCCCAGCTTAAAGTTAAGCATCCTCTGAGAATTAACCCAGCTTAAAGTTAAGCATCCTCTGAGAATAGAAAATTTCCATATTAATCCATTTAAGGGTTATGTAGCTTCAGCGAATGGAAAATTTCCATATTTATCCATTTAAGGGTTATGTAGCTTCTGAGAATGGAAAATGTCCTTATTAACCCATTTAAAGGTTAAGTATCCTCTGAGAATGGAACATTTCCATATTAACCCATTAGAGGGTTCTGTGCCTTTAACAATGTGTTAAAAAGTTTGCATTATAAAGTTTATCATTAACACCCATTATAAATAACAACATTATTAAAATGGTCTACTTTGCAAGTTGTTTAAAATAAAGGAAAAGATTGGTTAATGATTTCCAGTACATTGTTTATTAAGCAGCTATTAGGTGTAAGATGTAGTGTTTTGCAATTCATCATCTTCAGAGGAAACCTGCAACTGCCACATAGGCTACTCTTTCCAATTAGCAGCAAGTGATATTTTATATGCATTTTCCACAGACAGGAGAGCACATACTATGGCTTTTGATAAACCAGTTATGAACCACAGAGCATTCGCTCTGGGTTGGAGTTAGTATTGAGAGTAAAAATATCATTTCTTAGCAGATTTGATCCCAGTACCTACTAGCCATGAGTTCGACAGTGTAAAGACTGCACCACTGGGGGTGGTATATTCAAAATAAATTATACTTGAGTACTTTTCATGAAAAATTAATTAATATTTATTTAGAGACACCCCAGTATTATTGTTAATGATCTTTTGTTATCATATCAGTAGTAAATGCGGTTTAGAAAATGAGAAAAGAAAACGTGTCATCCTTTTTATTAAGCAGCATGAGGTCTTTCATACACCCTTTCCCATGTGACATTACAAACTAAAACATTGGAAAAAATATCTTCACATTCAAAATAAATTATACTTCAGTACTTTTCATGAAGTTAATTAATATTTATTTAGACACCCCAGTATTATTGTTAATGATCTTTTGTTATCATATCAGTAGTAAACTTGGTTTAGAAAATGAGAAAAGAAAAGTAAACATGTTATCCTTTTTATTAAGCAGCAAGAGGTCTTTTGCAAACCCTTTCCCCATAAAAGTGTCAATACAAACAAGGACATTTGGTAAACTTCTCTTATTGCACTGGTTATAAGTACAATATAACCAATATGTTTGTGGAGTTTAATTAAAGAAAAACAAATAAATAAAGGTGCTCATCAAAGGAGTAATCTAACCAGAGTTAAATACTGACCACTTTGAGGCTGTCCTCTCCATTACATTTACAGGTGATCTATCCGGCAGTCCTTATTACATTTACAGGTGATCTATCTGGCAGTCCTCTCATTACATTTACAGGTGATCTATCTGAAGGTCCTGTCCATTTTCATTTACAGGTGATCTATCCGAAGGTCCTGTCCATTACATTTACAGGTGATCTATCTGGAAGTCCTCTCATTACATTTACATGTGATCTATCTGAAGGTCCTGTCCATTTTCATTTACAGGTGATCTATCCGAAGGTCCTGTCCATTACATTTACAGGTGATCTATCTGGAAGTCCTCTCATTACATTTACATGTGATCTATCTGAAGGTCCTGTCCATTTTCATTTACAGGTGATCTATCCGAAGGTCCTGTCCATTACATTTACAGGT
>JAULBS010036322.1:0-24078 GCA_032355785.1 Symmetromphalus regularis
GGAACATAGGACTTTTTTGCTATTTCCAAAACTCTAGTCCTTTTTCGCCTAGGTTCACGCAAACTAAAGTAATCGACTAAAATCCATGTTCCAGGTAGCGTAAACAGACTATACATTGTCAAAAACAGTCTTATGCATTGTGGTTGATATCGGTGGATATTATGACAAGGCCTAAAAATAAATTGTGGCTCAGACTCCTACATCAATTATTTTGTGCCGGACATAAAAGAATATATACTTGACAAAATTTCGAAATAAAATTATGATACAGCTTTAATTTTATTGTATAAACCATGCTTTTTATTATTTAAAATAGCTGCATTTTCTTAATATAAAGTCAATATATGAAAAAGCTTAATCACATTGATTTTATGCAGAATTGCAAATTTTCATTAAAACATGAGTATCAAATATAATGACTGACGTTAACTTTGAGATTGTCAGATGTTGGTAAATAACAAATTACACAGGACATTGTCTGTGTCCAGCCACTTGTTTTGACTCTTGATTACAACTATCTGTGCAGGTAGAAATATAAAAGCATGTTGATGTTAATTTTGATGTTGTAGACAAGTTAAAGTGGAAATATAAATGCATATTCAATTTGAGGTTAATTTTGATGTTGTAGAGAACTTCCAAGGGAAATATAAAAGCATATTCAGTTTGATGTTAATTTTGATGTTGTAGAGAAGTTCCACGGGAACTGATACGACAAGCTCGTGGTGGAGAAGTCAATTTAAACATGGAAGATCACCGGAATGAACAGTATGTCAAACCTAAAGGTTTACGCCAAGCTTTCACTGGAGAGGGACACATGTTGGGCAGGTCAGTATGTTTAGTCCACTCACAGCTTAAAGGTAAGAAAAGGAGTGTTAGTTTAATGACACCCAAACACATTGTTTATTCAGAGGTTATGTGTCAGACTAACAGTTTAAAATCTAAGGTTTTAATATAATTACAGTTATATGCTAGTTATTTTCATTCACTGTTACTGTAATGGTTCTAACATCTTTTTCATATTCATTTGCATCTTTAATAGGCTATGGTTATAGGCTAATATTATTTTTCAAACCTGAATATGCAATTTTGTTTACAAACAGTAACATGTTCTTTTGCTTTTCTGGTTATAAGATGTTAAAATTGCAGTTTACAAAACTGATATGTTTTTTTCAATGTAATATGCATGAGAATTGTGTTACATTGCATACTATCATCTAAAACCCTGGTAACTATTATGTATATGACATTGTGTATTATTAATATTCAATGTTTTATCCCTTACAATTCTACATTACATTGCACAAACATGTTCAGCCATTGGAGATTAATGACATTGATATTTATTCACTTGTTTAAAATTCAGTATAACACTATATTCCAGCCCTGCTCCTAATGTTGTGTCACAGCCCGCAGCAACCGCAAGCAAAGAGGTCAGTCCAGATGTGGACAGTTCAAAACCAACCACAAATATTCAGATCAGATTGGCTGATGGTACACGGTAAATTGTTAATATATATATGTGATTATAGCTTTCATAGTTGACAAACTGTGTAGATAGTCCAGATGTGGACAGTTTGAAACTAACCACAAATATTCAAACATTCAGATCAGACTGACTGATGGTACATGGTAAATTGTTAATATATACGTGATTATAGCTTTCATAGTTGAAAAACTGTGTAGATAGTCCAGATGTGGACAGTTCAAAACAACCACGAATATTCGGATCAGATTAGCAGATGGTACAAGGTAAATTGTTAATATATATGGGATTACAGCTTTCTTAGTTAAAAAACTGTATAGTCAAGATGTAGACAGTTTGAAACTAACCACAGATGGTAGAAGGTGAATTGTTAATAATATAGACAAAACAATAGCTATTCACCTCCTGCGATAATGAAGTCTAATATAATACTATAACTGTATAATTGACAACTATAATTATCATTATTATAATATAATGAAGTCAGAATCAAATGTAGCTTTACATCAAGAGTGGTTGAAATTGCCTCATTAGTTTATCAGTAAACATGGGAAAGATGAGAGGCCATCCTCCTGACACAGGGTAGGTTTTTGAGTTGTCCAAATTTTGTTGAAAACTGTCACACTTTAAAAACTCGAATTGTTGCTATTATTTTATTAGATTATTGTCATACAACCAATAACAGTAACAAACAAGTAGGAAAGGCACCTCAGCTTATTGTGCATACGTGTACATGCTGGAGCACTAAGGCTCACAGGTTAATGGTCACATGTTATTGATATCTGTGAAAAGTGTTCAATGTAATTTCAATTAAACCATCTTTATTTAGATCATTTTTTTCCTTATTATTATTTTTGGGTAACAAATTGTATTGACATTATGTTAAATTTCTAACAGTTTTGTAGTTGCATCTGATTGGTTCTGTACAGATTCAACTGAAATACTTCATGTGAAATGTTTTTCATAATCTTCAACATTATATTTTTGCAGATTGGTTGCCAAGTTTAATCACACACATAGAGTCAGTGATATCCGAAATTTCATCACATCGTATCCTTGACATCTACTAAATGCTCATATAATGCTATAACACCTCTTTAATACCAGTCTTTTATTACCAATTTTGCTAAATACTGTGATTAATATTCAAACATTGAAATGATTCCATGTGATTGAAATTCCATTTCCATCAGAATTTAGGGAGTAAATTCCAAAGTTCTATTATTATTGACTTTATCAACTAAATAACTGTTATTTTAATGCTAAATCATAAAAGGAAAGGGTTGTTTAATAACACTAGTACATTATTTAATCATCCGCTATTGGATTAAAATAAATATTCTACAATGACTTTGGAAAATATTTGATTCTGATTGGCTATCTACTTTAAAAAACAGGTTTATAAATCATTGTTGATCAACCTCTAATGTAATTAGGTTGCTTTACTCATGCAGGAATTTGAATTGGTGTTTACAAACATGAGGTTACCATTCCGCTATTTTCCAAAATGATGTGCCAAACATAAAGACACTTGCTTGGTAATGAGTCACTTCACATTCTTTCTATTTTTAATGTTTTGTTAAACATTTAAATAATCTGTATTTGAAAATTGTTACTTAAAAGGAATTTCAAGAAAATATCAAAAACAAATGAAAATAACAAATCATTAACAAAAGATCATTTTACTTTTCCATACGCACAAGTGTGCACAGTAAAAAAACACTGGCAAACAATTATTTTAGTTGATTTCATTTGAATAATTGAAAGAAAAGCAGATGTACCACTGACCTGCATGAGTCAGTTTTGTGTTATGCTGTTACGTCACTCATTAATCTCGTTTACGTCATAGCAGTCTTTGCTGATGTTTGAATGCTTATAATGGTGCCTGTTTACTCGTTATTGAAACAGTTCCAAGTTTAAAGACTTTTTTAATACCAGTGGCAGATTTCATACACTGATTTCATTTTTCGTAGTAGTAATCATGGATATGGAACCCCTAAATGTTATATTTAAAACCAAACATGTTAGTATTAGGTTTTAAATGTCATTTAAGGGTTTCAAATTCATAACTACCTCAAAATTGAAATCAGAGTATGTTTATCTCTTAAATAACTGTAGTATATAATTGCATGAACTTGTAAAATTTTTATTTTATCTGAGTGTATAAAATTTATAAATAATGAAATGTTATACTTTCTAGATTTATCCCATCAACATCAATACTTTTTAAACAACATTCATTATAACAGAATATTTTGGTATCAGAAGTATTTAGCTGGCAGCAAATGTATAATATCTTAGTTATCTTTAAAAGGCATACTTTGTAGAAATGCAAGAATAACAGTCTGTAAAAAAAAGGTTTAACTTTATGCTGAATATATATAGATTTTAAATTATTATTATTATTACTGGGGGTTTGGAAAATAAATATGACTATTATTATTATTATTTACAAATTGGATTACTTATACTAGAGTAATTTACCTTAACTAACCTGAGTTCCCGTCCACAGTATGCTACATCTGAGTTCATCCTGCAGACAACATTCCCTAACAAAGAGCTAACAGACAACAGTGAAACACTAGCAGACGCCAAACTTTTAAATGCTGTGATTGTACAACGATTGAAGTGAACAACTAGAAACATGGCGATAACACTGTTATTGATGTATGATTGGAATGTTTTATGAAAGTTACCTCAAGCAATCCAACTTTACCCAATGTTCAAGCCAGTGACACTTTGAATTTTAAACAAGAGAATACTTAGTGCATCATGGTGACAACCTACTCTCATTTGACTTTTTTCTCCTTTTGGATGTTACCATACTGGTTATTTCTTGTTTGATCATTTGCTTGATATTGCCAATAATGCTACATCTTTTGAAGAATTTCTAACTATTGGCCTAATGAAATTCTTTAATATCAGAAGTTCTGCCTATAAATTTATTTATGGAAACAACATATGGGTTATGTGGGATTATATTTATTTCGTAAATTTATTTAGCCAACAATATAAGTGGTGGTTGGTAGTAGATCAGCAATGATGGTATTAAGTTTCAGTTCAGCCCATCCAGTACTCACTGTAGGCAGAATCTGAATATCAAAGTCTAACCATGAATTGTTTTTATCAGTTTTTTACATAGATGTAGGGAGTGGATATTTAATGAAGTCCCAACAAACACCTTAATCTCTAGTGAAAGTAGGATGTGAAAAAAGAAACTGATGCAAATTAATTGTGTTACATGTTTAGGGGAAATATGTTATTTCTTGCTAGACCAAATACATGCCTGTGTCAGTAATTATTTAAGAAATAATGCAGGGGAAAAGATGGTTGTGCAAATCTAGACTTGTACTAGCAGTGGATAAATGAAACAATAACACATGTAATTTTTCATATGCTTGAATCTGTATTGTTCAGATGTTTCTGTTTCAGATTTTTATCAGTTTTCTTGGCAAAATGAACAAAAAGTTTCGCAAATAAAAAACTATTTTTTTTAAAAACACAATTGAAGACTTGCATACAAGAAACCAGTAATCCAGATTTTGGATGTTTTGACAGGATTGAACCAGCAAGCTAAATTATTTAATACAGTATATATGGTATGTACTGCATTTACAATATGCTGCTAATAAATAACCCATTTCAAGAAAATATGGAATAGTGCACCAAAACATTCTGTATACAGCAGTTTTGTTCTGAGCAAGAACCCTGTTTGGTTTACAAAGTTTTTTAGTAATAAAAGTAATGATGTCATATTGAAAGCACACAAACCAGGAAGCTTATAATCCATGTTGTTTTAATTTAATAATAAAAAACACCCATCTAATATGTTGCTAAATTGGTTACAAAGTATCATTATAAGCTCATGAACTCAACTGAAGGTAAAGTTTTAATTAAATTTAGTTAATTTGTCCAAATTAATACATATCTGGTAACCTGAAATAGAATTGTAATTTATTCAACTGTGTGGAATACTGGTTTTTTGCTTGCAATTGTAATTTGTCTTTACATTCATGTGTCTTTGCATTTTGAAGTTAAGTGCCATTTGAGTTTCTGCAAATAAAAATACTCGAATGACAAAAAAAAACTAAGTATGTGCTAAAATGTTCAGGCCTCTGAAATTTGTGTAACCTATTTATGCAAAATTCTTTTGAGGTAACCATTAAAAATGTATAAACACTGAACAATTCAGTAATTTATGCACAGGTGAAATACGAAGTACTCAAAATGTGACATGGAAATTAAATGATCATTCATATAGTTTTTTTAAAGGCCTAATTTTCATGGTATGAAATGCTGCTGTAGCCAAATATATGTTATAGTGTCTAGAATTAGAGCCCTTAAACCAAGTTTTTATTTATTATGTATGTTTGTGGGATTGTGGATGTAGGTTCAAGGCAAGTTCAACTTGATGACTGTCGATATTGTTACTGTTGTTTTCAGTTCACACTGATAGCACACATTAAATACACTAAGCCGTTCATACATACAATGTTTGTGTCAGAAAACCATGTCTTTAAAACATACAATGTATGTTGAATTATTATTTGCATCATGCACACATTGTATTGTGAACTTACTTGCAAGATGCTGCCTCAAAACAAAAAATAAAATTATTTTTATTTCATATATTCTTGTTAAATGGCACATCTTTGACTTATGTACATTAAATATTTGTTAAAATGATTCAGGCTTTATTCTTCGTTTTTATTCAAAAGCATGAAATTAATATTCTTATTCCAACTTAAAGGAAATTATAAATGGGATAACAATAGAAAGTAATACCCAATCATATTGTTCATTCAGTAGATATTAGGATCAAAGATGGTATTTGCAATATTTCTATTAGCTGCAAGGGTAATAATATACTTTCTAGACAGGACAGCACATACCACTAGCTTTTGTATACCAGTATACCCCTGGCTGGAATGAAAAATAGCCCATCAGGTCGACTGATCACCACAGCCAGACATTTTACCATTCTACTGTTGAGGCCGTGGGTAATTATAACCTCATCTGCAGAGGTAATGGTTTAGTACATGCTAAAAATAACAAGCTTTTGGAGCATGGACCAGTACTCTTAACACTTAAGACCTATATTATGGTGTTCTGATTGTGATATTAGTGTGTAGATAGTAAATAGTTTACATGGTCATGCTATATACTGTTTTGTGGATCTGCTCGCAAGTTTTACTTTCAGATGCTCGCTTCCATACACAGCCATGGATTTCGAATGTCTTGGTACTTTTTGAACATCATTTGAGATCTTTTATGTTGATGCTCACATCAAGCAGTTTTTAACTACTTCCAACAACAACTTTGATGATATAATGGAAAATCCTATACATTTTGTTTTTCATCCATGGAATATGAGTGATTCAGCATCAATCTTTACTGTCAAAACTTGGTTAATACTTGATGCCCAGCAGTGCATTAAAAATTCAGATGTAACAAAATTTTATTTTTACTGACTTGCTTTTAGCTTACCAATTTGTCTTTTTATCTTCCAAAAAGAAAATAGTTTGTTGTTTGGTACCCATTCATGTTGGTATTAAGATAATGAAGTGGTAGACCTAGCTGCCAAGTCTGATCTGAATTTGCCTCATGCCACTGTAGGCATCTCATGTACTGATCTTAAATTTGTGATTAACAAATACAAGTATATTTTGTCTAAATGTGATTGGAAAACTGGGCAGAGAAAAGACCATTCTTAAAAGCCAGTCTTGGGGAAACGGATGGTCAAGAAAGGATGAAATTTTCCATATTGGTCATACCTATTTGACTTGCATTTTAATGTTGAAAAAGGATGATCCACCAACATTGCATACTGACGGTGTATCATATTTTGATAGCAAAATTTTGCAGTGAGGGTATAGTGGAAACATTTCTAAAACAAGTTTTATTTAAAAAATGTTTCATCAATAATAATTAATTTGTTTGAGTTTTCTTTTGCTTACCATATTTTTAATTATTATATTTGTGTTTAGTATGTACATGCCTTCAATAGCCAATATGTAAATAACTGTTATTTACTGAATGTAAAGATCTGCTAAATTATCAGCATTAATGTTCACTTAAGTGCATAACCACTGTGAACTGTGGCAAGATTAACTTCAAAAAAGAAGTATCTGGTTCCATTAAGTCATTTTAATGACCAATTTAAACATTGGAACAGATGGTCAAACCCTGCTTTAAATACACATTCACACAAACACAAAGAACAAAACTAGTTTAATAGTCTGCATGTTGTAGCATTTAATAATGCAAAACTTCGAAGCACAATTCAAATGCATTTATCACAGTTCATATAAGCAAAAATGTAATAAGACTATTTAACAAGTTATTAGCTAAAATAAAAGTTATGTACTATGAGTGCATAATTAATGAACACATGATAAATAACAGACTAACAATATTTTCTTAACCCAATATCCCTCATTGTATAATACTACCTAAGAAAAAATCATTTAAAAGACCATTTGTAAAAAAAATTGTCACGTGATTCATTGATGTTTTAGAGAAAATAACGAAAAACTTCAGAGAAATGCAATAATGCAAACTATAAACCCAGATCTATGACAAAAGTTAAACAATGGACTAATCTGTAAATGAATTATATTTTGGATGAAATAAATATACTAATCTAAATCCCATATCATACGTACATCTTTGGTTTAACAAAATCCTCTTGGAATTTTTGTTGTTGTTAACCTTTTGTTCACACCAACCAAAATTAAAAATAAAATTCAACAAAATTAATTAAGGGCCAATAAATATTTGTGACTTTTAAAAAAATATTAACGCGAAGTGAAATTTGATCAAATTTTCAAAACCTGCCACTCACAAATTTAATTAAAATCTTATTAAAATAATTTATTACCCCAGCGGGCACTCATAACTAGAAATTATTTTTCATAATGTCTCAGTGAGCATTATTATACATTGGTTTAACCATTAATTTTATTGGGTAGTTTTGTTCAGTTTATCCAATGAAAGTTCTCATACTAAAACTGATTGTAACAACATTGGTCTTGACATTCATACGCTTCATGAAATATTTTCCTAGAGCAACGCAATGAATCGTAAAACTTCATCATTGTAAACATAAATTGCTATTTAAAAATACATTGTTAAAAAAAATAATAAATTATAAATTTTTTAAAATTAAATTGTAACTATTTTTAAAGGCGGATGAACACACTAACGTTGCTATGTGCACAGTCTGTGTTGTATTTCATTATGGTGTGATTAAAAAAAAAGGGTATCTAAAGCATTTTAGGGTAAATCAATAGCATTTAGCTGGGATAATAAATAGAATATTAAACTAATTACCATTTATTATCAAATTTATGTCACTCATGAAATAATTTTCCTTTGTCACTCACTAAAGCTCATAAGGGACATAAATTTGATAATAAATGTCAACTCATTTAATATCCTCTATATAACACCAGTCAAAAAAAAAAAAAGTCTTCTGGCCTTTATTTAATTTGGTTGATTGTATAATATGTGTGGTAAGTATAATTGTTACAACTACCAAACATGAAAATACTGGTAACAATCTTATATTAGAAGAAATTATATTCAAAACATTTACACTTTACTGATTGTGTTGAAATGGTGCACAGAACTATTTTAAAGCCAATGCTTCATAATAAAGATGACTGCGCTTAAACAAAATAAAGCACAGTAAATAATCTGATAAAAAAGGTGAAAATGTCACAGATTTTCATGTGTAAGTTATGAGATACATGGTATGACCATTACAGGTTATTTTCTTACATTAAGTGCAAGCTCATCAGATTTTTCTTTTTAAAATCTGATAATGTAACAAATTAAAAAGGAATGGTCTAAGAATTCTATCATACATGCTTTGCATTATATTTTGCGATACCCGTTGTTGTTTTGTTTTGTTGATTGGTCTATTCATTGGGACCTCATTCAACATTCATTACAACTGCTCATTGTAATTAACACATTAGTACAGTAGGCCTACCATACATGAAGTGTAATAAATAGAATTTTTACATAAAGAGTTTGTGTTAGAAAACCTAACCCAGTAAGGGAAGGAAATCACCACTGATGGCTCAGCTTGTATTAAATATTCAAAATTTTACTGCTGAAAGTTAACCAAATGTTAACTAACTTTAATACTCTTAATCAAATACACACAGGGACGGAACGTCATGAGTATAATATGTAAGTATATTATGTGGTGCAATTAAACAGATATATTACATACCAATAAATACTGAGGTAATTTAATTCCCTCCCCTTATAAGCACCTTAGTTCTCAAGTCTTGTCAACACAGTTTCCACTTTGAATGAAGCAAACTTTACTTTGAAGAGAATGTAGCAAACTTTACTTCTAACCAAATGGGGGAGTGGGATGTAGATCAAACAGAAGAGTGTCTGCCTGTAAACCTGTCAATCATCGGATCGATCCTTCTCAGTGAACCCATTTGCAGTTCGGGCTATTTTTTTGTTCCAACCAGTGGTCCACAACTGGTTCATCAAAGGCAGTGGTGTGTGGTCCTGTCTGTGGGAAAGTTCATATAAAAGGCCCCTTGCTGCTTATGGGAAATAGCCTATGTGGTAGAGCTGGTTTCCTCTAAAATAAATATGTCAGAATGACCATATGATTGACATCCAATAGCCAATGATAAGATAAAAATCAAAATGCTCTAGAGGCGGCGTTAAATAAAACAAACTTTACTTCTAACCAAATGTAACAAATGTTTCAATTTATCAACAATGTTGATCCTGTTTTCATTATGTCTTTCTGGAGTAACTAACTGATCATTAAAACTGCTCCAGAAACATAGAAAAATGAGGCTAGTCTTAATTCCCCCTTGTACCTCAATTATAATTAATTCACTATTGTAAATAGTTTCAGTGAATTAGATGTCTCCCACCCCCCACTAATTTCTTAAAACAATGACATGGCAAATAAAAAAATTACATACAGAATGTAAGTGAAATGAAATTATTTTTTGGTTAGGTGGATAAGATGTGTGGTGGAAACAATAGTCCCATTCAGAAAAAGACTTGTCCATGAATACAAGTCCTAATATAAATCTTATTTGGAAAATAAATAAAATCCTGTTACACATTATATGTTTGTATATGAGATTACAAAATATATTTACAAACATATAGCGCTTTCAAACCTTCTCAAGTGATCACTTTTATTAAACCAAATGACTTGAATTGATAATCAAATGATACTTAAATGCTGTCACAAAATCATCATGCTATGGTTATTTCATGAACATGAATGTACTGTATATTTGTGCAACGGCAGTACAACATAGCTACAAACAAGTTACACAGTAACTTTTATAGCAGCATTGCTGATAGTCATCACAAATTTCAATGACAGGATCTTCATTATTCCCTTTAGTGGCAGTGCTGGATGAAGATTTTATATGCCCCTTGGCTACAGGTACTGTAAGGCCTTTAAGAAAAATTAAACTTGTTTTTACAAGGTTAAGGAGAACTCGGGGCCGCAGCCACTAAAGCACATTCCTTAATTTGGAACCGATGTTGGCCTAGGTACTGTTTGGTGGCCAATTTAAGATAGGGTTTAGCCATTTTATATCAAACGTTAATGCACAAAACAACAATATATAACGTGAAGGAGCTAGTTGTTCAAAACCAATCCCATATAACAATTCAAGATACATGTACATGTATTCTACTTGCATACATAAACTGAAATAAATCAAAAGCTATTAAGAAAAATTAGTAATACCTAAAATTCCAGAAAAATGTTTGTAACTGTTATCATTTGCAATAAAATTTACTTTATAAGTTAGTTGGACAAATCATAATGAAAATGCAAACACATACACACAAACTGAACACACTGTTTATAGAATAAAATATCAAAGTATATGAAAAATATTGAGTATTTTGGTAACACCACGGATGGCAATTCTTAATCATTACCAGGAACTATAAACTGAAAAATACTAGATTAAATAAAGTATAGAGGCATATTTGTTTTTAAAATCTTTAAACTGAAAATGTTTTTGAAGGAGGCTTCAGTAATTCTGAATGTTTCAGAATAGATTTATCGGTATATATATATTTCACCTTTCAAAATATTTTAGTGCAATTTATTTTAAATATTATCTAGCCTGGCTATTTAGGTGAGGTGTTTCTTGTAAAACCTGTATGACAATCTTTACACTAATTAGGGGTGGTTACAACTGAAAATTGTTTTCAATTATAAAACATTTTTTCTTTAGTTTGATGTCAGATGGATTTGGAGAGTTTTGTGGAAACACTCTTCAATTGTCAACATTTTACTATTTGTACAGTTAGAACTAATTTTCAGACCCCTACCTACGACTGTTAGTACATTAAAATGTTTGGGTATTTTTTTAAAGATATTATTCCATCAGACCTCAAATTTAGCTGATTTATATTATTAATAACTGTCCCAATGTTAGAGATGTTATAATATGAGCGTATTATATGTTATAATATTGGAAAAACAAGTAGAGGTACTATTATATCAAAATAATTTGTTCTCTATGTAGTACACTCATGTCTAATAAGTCTGTGCAGCACAAACGTATGTGCACGTTTCCGTTGCATTGTTTCCGTAAACAAGCGTTCATGTATGTAAATGAACAAGAAAACATTTTGATCAAAAAGATATATAAACGTGTAAGCTTTAATAGTTTAATTCAATACAACAATGCATTAATGCACAAATAGCATGCTTTTGTAAGAGTAGCAAAACACTGTCAGAGCACCTGCCATTGTGTCAGTAAATAACTTCTGTTCAACAGACAATTTCACAGTTCAGCTTATAACAGTTTACAGAAAATTTATATTATATAAATCACAGAAACGTGAGTTTCCAAACATAAAAGTCGAACATTACCTCTATAAAAGAAAGACAAGTTTATTTGTTTAATTTCCCTCCGTCTGACACATCCAAATTGAAAATGGCTACTGATCTATTAATGGTGATCACATGACTTACTTTAGCTATAGTTTGTTTCATAAATCTGGTTCATTGTCAATGCAAAAATAATGTTGAAATATAAATGAATGTATTCTGTGATTAGCGATATCCCAAGTAGTAACCTTTTGGCCATGTGTTAACATTAACTTTCTTATTCACATTATTTGCTGGTATCAAAAAGTAAACTTCAAGGACCACCATTCATATGGAACTTATTTAAAATTATTTAGGAATTTGAAACAGACTTTATATGTGATATGTCATGTTAATTAACCTCTTTCAGTGATACTGATATGACCTTTTATGCTGGTGTCATTGGAAGTGGGTCAAAGACTTATGTGCTGTCAAATAGATTAGTGAAAACAGGGGGGGGTGTCACCAATAGTGTTCATTGCTAGAGTTTAAAAAAAGAAGAAGAACTTTTATGTAACCACTAGTAAGGTATTTACTGTTCCACAACAATATGACTGTAAAACAAATATTTTTATGGACTGATTTTGCTTTTAAAATATCACAAATGCTTAGGTGCGCAGACTTTAGTGCCAGCAGTGTAGCTATTATCAACATAGATCAACATTTGATATGTCTAGTTTTCCTCCTTCTGACATGACTATATTCACAAAACAATGTCAAGAACAACGAGAACAAACTTCATTCATTCACAGCTCACACATACAGTTTTCTTATACCTCAATCTACATATCGGGCTTTGTACAGTGTTTTAAAAACAAGGTGTATGAAATCTGGAGTGGAAGCAGTCTCTCACATTAAATTTCTAAAATGTGATGTTTCTAAATTGTTCTGCTTATAAGCACCTCGTCAAGTGATTACTTTTCCGTAATGAAATTTTTAGGGGTTAATGGGTGGGTGGTGATGGTGATTTTTAGAACTTAAAGAGACTTCAAAGACATAAATAATCCAGTCATATTATTATATGATAAATCATGACTGAATTAAGTAGTAGGTCCAGCTGGAGGGAAATGCAGCATTTTTAAAAACTAGCAGAAAACATATAATTATTGTATTTTAGGTGGGTGATCTACAAAGGTGTGTCAATCATTTAATGTTAAGGACTATGGAAGGTGCTCAAGTTAGATTTGTTTTATAAATGTAAACAGAACATTTGTTTAATGAACCTATATGGGGTTTTTTTATATAAAAGAAACTCTAATTTTGTTTATAGAAATTTTAGTAGAAAATTATATTTAAAGGTCTATTACACATCAAATTCAGATAAAACAGGGATTTCAAGTGTAATAGACTGAAGAAAAACAGGAAAAATTCAAGACAGACCTCCTTTAAGTAGTTATATGTTCCTAATTCTCAGAAAAACTGTTTTGTTTGGGTGGTGTAACAGGGAAATATTACCAATAAAATATATTGCTTCTCACTGCCTAATATTGCTATACAAAGAAACATCTTTGTCACTTTCATTTTGAATTAAGGTGATGTTCTAGCAAAACAATTCTTTAGGTAGTAAAATGGGGAAAACGTTCTTAGTAAAATATATATTCTCAAATTTTACTTAAAATAACAGTTTAATGAGAAGTACTATTTTTGTATTACACCACTCAAACTGTAAGTAATATATTTAAAATATGAAAGTTGGCAGCTATTATGAGAATGAAACATCCTGGAAACCGGTAAACATGTACAAAACCTGATATACATTCCTACACCAATTAACAAACGATAATAACAAAAAACAAAACATTTTAATAAAACTCCCAGCACCAATATGAATAAAATGTTTTAGTTTTGTTCATTCGGGACCAAACATCATCTGGCCAGCTCCCCCCTTTTTCATGTAGCGCCGATAACTCTTATACCGAGCACTTTCTGCCAGCTTGCTTTTCCTCTCTTCTTCCTGTTTCAAAAACCACACCTAGAAGAAAACAAATCAACTTTTAAAATCTTAATTACTACCAGTGTCTGAGATATATTACATAAAGTCACTGGCTCTTCAAGAATCTTGGACGAGTGGTATTTCTATTTAGTAATTCTTAAGTTATAAAATTTATCAAAAACAATGCCTAGAAGTAAAAAAAAACCTAAGAATATCTCTTACTTCAACAAATAACAGAAAATTACTAGCTCTCCGAGAATCTTTGACGGCTGTCCTTTCAGTTTAGAAATAAACTTCTTTTTTGTGTAAAAATATGGAAGGGTCAGACACATACCAGAAAATTATGAAGTGTTAGTATGATTTCAAAATAATAAATTCTGGCTATAATATTTTGAAAATTTAGGTTATATTTAATGTAATCTTGAACAGGAAGAGGATGAACATCATTTTCTTTCATAATGTCCTCTTTTTTTTTAATAACAGAATACATTTTAAGAAATCTTTCAAATTTAATATTTGTATTTCAACACAAGATGTAACATACATTTTATGAAAAACATTATATATGAAGATAAACTGTCCTGTTTAACTGAAAATGTATACTGGTACTGAAATAATCTGTAAAAGTCATGTGACAAATATCCTTTAATTAAAAATATAATGTGTCCACCCAAGGCACTATTTTGTTTTAGAAGTTACTACCTTGATCATTTGGCTTGAATAACTGAATAAATATCTTGTCCTGTCAACATCTGATGACTGACAATATTAATCATCCGTTTTCTGACAAAGCTTGTGAATAAACATTATTGCCCTAACAGCCACATTTATAATGGTCATTATATAAACAATTGACAGTATATATATAATTATTTAAAAACATAACATACCTGAAATTTTTCTTTTATCCATAATTTTTGTGCCAAAAACTTTTCTTTTTCAGAATCTTCTATTGACTGAAATTAAAAAAATAAAATAATTGATAAAACAGTGTATAGAGTTACTAGGCAATTAAAGAGTCCATAAAATATGTATGACAATTTTTACACAAATGGGATGTGGTTACAACTAATGTTTTAACAAAACCTGTTAAATGTATTTTATGGATAAATGATTATAATGACATAAAATGCATGTTTCATATATTGTTACTCACTGGAACATGCATGTAATAGTCTAAGAATTTGTCTTGCATTTACAGTTTTCTTGGAATTATAATACATTTTTTCATTAGTTTGACTTCAGATGAACTACGAGAGTTTTGTGGAAACGCTCTTCAATTGTCAACATTTTACTATACTAACAGTCAAATTTTTTTATACCAAGGATAATTTAATGATAATTTTGAGGAACTACACAAAACTTTGAAAATAATGTTTGTATTTGCAAAACAGATATAGTGTTACTCACTGGAATATGCATGTAATAGTCTAAGAATTTGTCAAACAGTTACAGTTTTGGGGGAATTATATTAAAAAAATTCATTAATTTGAACTACACAATACTTTGAAAATAATGTTTGTATTTGCAAATTAGATGTATAGTTGACATAAATGCCATAATTTAATTTAATCAGCAACGAAAACAAAATCTACGTACGCCTTAAACAAAATATCAAAAATATTTACTTCTTGTTTTTGGTAGCATTCCTTTTGCCCGTTAGTTTATTTATACGTAGTACTAATTTTCAGACCTCCCCACTACCTTTAGTATGTTAAAATGCTTGGATATTTAGTTTAATATTATATATTGTTCTGATGAATTTTATTGTAGCATGACCGTAACATCTTTGTACTACTACTTACATCCCACTGAGATTTGTTAGCCTTCATATATTTCTTAATAAGGTAATATTTTTCTTCTTCTCCATAATCTTCTCGCAGTATGTAGAACTTCCATATCCACCGCAGCCACCAATATATATACATGACTATGAAGTAAGGTAGCATGATAAGCTGGATCCACAAAACATCTGTATAACTTGGCTTGCTGTAACCACCTCTGAAACACAGAAAAACGTATCTATAATATATGTTCTCATTTACATTATAATTCAACTGAATTTTATTTAATTATAAGGATTGACCGTATTTATGTTTCGTTCATACAAATTTCAGAGGTTTAGTGGTAGAAAACTAGACATCAAGAAAAAGAGACTGTGGTTAAAAACTCAACAGGGGCTAGCTCAGACTTGACTATATGTCACAGTTTTACATATGATTATCATTCAATAGCTGATGATTAATAAATGAATGTGCTCTAGTAGTGTTGTTAAACAAAACAAAATCAAAAACTTATCATGTAACTAAAATAAAACAATATTCACACTTTAGTATGACCCACTAATTAAAGTGTTTTTTAAAATGGAATTATTCATTGGTATATAGTTCAGAATTTTTCATCTAAGACAAAATATGTTTCTGAACAAACAAGATGTATTGTTGTGGCAATATATTCTTAGAGACGTGACACAACTTTTATGTGAAATTGAGAAAAACTTTTTTTTTAAATTTACAAACCAATTTAATAATAACATAGATTTAGAAAAAAAAGGAAAGATGTTTTTGTTTTATTACTGTTTTAGCCTCTACCACCCATCTATGTATTATTCAAATGTTTTCTGACCTCTGCCTTTTCCAAATAAAATTTATTTAATGGAACAAGAATATTTCAATTTTCATAGCTAGAAACATAGCAGTCATCAGAAATTCATACCGTATATCCATATTTTCTTCAATAATTTTACGAATAACTGCTTCTTCCTCTTCACGTATTTCTGCCTAAATAAAAAATATTATTTTTTTTTAATGCAGAGTATCTAATAAAAACTGAGATATGAAAATTATTTAAACATTTTAATTATTCTATACACCATAAATCAGTTATTAATTTTGATGTTTCGGTACTCGGTGGCATGGTGGTTAAATTGTTGGTCTCACAGCTGGTAGGTACTGGGATTAAATCTCCATCAAGGCATGGGATTTTTAATCTCGATAGTAGCTCCAACCTTGAGTGAGTGTTCTACAAAGGTTCAATGGGTAGGTGTAAGCCACTTACACTGACCAGTGGTCCACAACTAGTTAATCAGAAAGAGTATCCTAAGTGGAAGCAGAGGGTTTCCTCAGAATACCACATGCCAGACACCTAATAGCTGGTGAATAAACAATGTGCTGGGGTGTCTTTAAACACAAAATCCTTTCCTTGATTTTGATGTTATACTGAAAAAAAATATCAATATTATATATACTTAAAGAGATTATTTTACCAGATTAAACAAGAATTAACCTCTTTTTTTCAAAATTTCAACTGACATAATTTTCAGCTTGCTACAAATTCAGGGTACAAATTTAACATGGGACATTGTCAAATGAATAAAATAAGATCGTAAGTGACAATCAGGAGGTGATACAGGAATTGGAAAAATAAGGGGGGGAGGTGTGTTACATATAGTGTCTATTAAAAAAAGTGAAGTATGTACTGTAAAGGATATCAAAAATCAAAGGGAAAATACAAAATATGTAAAATATTGCACCATTTTGAACCACCTATGACAATGTCACGTATGGAGGATCAAATCCCCTTGGTGGACTCATTCTCTGATTTGTTTATTCTCTGTCCCAACCAGTCCTTCATAAGTTTGTGTTATGTGCTGACCCGTACATGCAAAAATGCACATAAAAGACCCCTTTCATTGACACAAGATCTGACCTCTGCCAGCAAGTGTACACAGGAAAGTGTGTTCCCTCTTTTATTATACTCACTGTCCAATTACAATTTGATTTGTGAAAACTATCAAATACAGTGTCCTACCTTTCAAGCCAGACCAAATCAAAAATCATACTGTACAGGTTTTAAAAAATGCTAATTCTTTACCCTGTTCATGATACAACAAGCCATTATATTATTTACACATGTGAGTGAAGTCAAATCCATAAAATTATATTTTCATGTAATTATTTCAACAACATAAATAACTAAAAGTATAATGACAAAATGTTACCACCTTACTTCTTTTCTCTTTCTTCTTAACATTCCACATCCCTTCACTCTTAGCTATTTCCACTGCCTTTGATCGATACTTTGTTTCCTTGCATAGATAGTTGATAGCAGTATTATAATTGTTCCAAGCTCCTAAATACTGTAAAAGAAAGCAAACAAATATTTCATTTGCAAAACAATAATGAGTAGACTATGTAGACATGTTGCAATCCCTTAATAATTAGTAGTACTTATCAAAACAATTTAAAGATAATTAAATTATGTGATTATTTACTTATAAAATGACTCAAAATAATACATTATACATTGTAATACATACATTAATATTCTAAAGAAACAATTTTTATATGATAATATAATTTATATAGATACCACAATATTATTATTGGGAAATATTGTAATACATACATTAATCTTTTAAAGAAACAAACTTTATTTTATATGATTATATAATTTATATAGATACCATAGATTCCACAGTATTATTATTACAGAAGGGATTTTGTTCAGGGGTTAATTGTCATAGGGGATATTGTCCTGATACCAAAAATTCTGATGTGGTAAGATACAAACCTGTAGAATGGAAATTACTGTAATAGTAACGCCTATAACAATTCTTATGTCAACTTTTGGAGCCACCCGTCTACGATAGTATTGGAAATAAATGGAGTAATATTCATCTGAAATTAAAATGTGAATCATGAATATGATTATGGAAATAGTACACTACATTTTCATAATTTTTAACATTAAGTTTAGAATTTGAGGTATAAAAAGAGTTTGCAAAATAAAATTCAAGGCATTTTCAAATGATCTGTATACTGTAAATCATGAAATTAATGTGTCATGAAATTATTGCATTCATGCAGAAGTGCACAAAAATGAGTCTTCTTATTAATGTGCCTGGCAAAAAAAATTGTTTAAATAAAAAAAAATCGAAGTCCACATCAAGTAAAAACTACCTTTGCTGTAATCATATTATTTTAGTTTCATCTTTCATGTCAAAAGCAGTCTATACTATAAATAGCGTAAACATACTATAGTGCAGTATTTTTCATAGTGGCAACGTTAGAGGCACTGATTTTCCACGATAACAAAAACACAGACAGAATTGCAGAAAACACGATCTGAAACAAAATTCCTGATTTTCTCCGAAAATATTATTACTCATTTTCAAATAGCACAGTTTATTAATTAAACAGATTTTGCAGCATCACTTTTGAAACAAAAAAGAAAGGACGATAATTGACTACACTGATATCTGTACGTGTTATGCCAACTTAGTTTGGCGCACGGACGATCACCAGTTGTTTGGTTCATATATTAGTACTTACTTCCAGTTTTTAATCAAAATTTTTGCCCAAATTCTCCGACAGTTACGCGAGTTAAAGATTTATTACATATTTTGGGTCAATTTATTTATAATATTTATTATAATTTAAAATGTTTTTATTTTACATTAAAAAAATTTTTTGCTCGCCTATTATTTTTGATGAGAAAATAAAATGCAACAATTAATTACTGTGTCGAAGCAGTCACATTTCTCGCATTAATTAGTTGCTCGCATTAATTTCATGATTTACAGTATTTAAATAAGGAACAGAAATAATTTTTATCAATCCTAGCAAGAACTAGCGAGATATACCATGCATGAATATTATGAAATAAAAAAATATTCTTAAGTGGAGAGGTGTAGGAATGAAAAAAGAATATAAAATTTACCAGGATTGTCCAACATGTAGTCATAATCAGATCTCTGTTCTTCATCTCGTAAAATCTAATGGAAAAAATTACACAATAAAACCAAACAAGATCTTTACCAATTAGGTGTAATGTGAAAGTAAAGTAACAGTATGACGTCCTTAGCAATTCAAATTTATTTTCATGTTTCTTAAAATGTTTGCTGCCTTTCTTGTATTTTAGCAGATATGTTACTAAACAATCTTTACTTTCAATAAATTCATGCATGAAGGAAAGAAATTATTGATCAGTAAAGCCTAGCTTATTGTTTAATCCATGATATGAAGTTAACATGATAATGAAAGTCCAAGATGATTATTATATTAAAGGGGATATTAAAATATACAAAAAACGACCCATAAAATGTTCAGCTACAGGCAAACCATATTGCAAATCAGATTGTGCTGCTATAAAAAAAAAAAATTACCATGGATCACTGATTTAAAGGAGAAAAACTCAACAGGCCTAAATAAATTTTAATTTTCATATCAATATTAATTGGCAATATACTTTGATATTAATAAATGTTGTCCAAAAAATTAGTGAAGTTAGAACAGAAAAAAGGTGAGACTGACTTAAAATATTTAACATTAAAATTACCTCATATGCATTTGCAATCTTTTGAAACATTAGTGAAGCAGCTTCTTTTAACTCCTGTAAAACAAAATGAATATTAAAAATACATGAACAATGTCAAAAGAAACATTAAGATAAATTACTTAGATTTCTTCAAAGAATAAAATGTATATTTATTATACTGTAAAACCACCATTTATATTTAGATAGTTCAACAACATCTTGATGCAGTGACAAACAGCACAATACTGAAAAATAAATAAAAATGTGACTGTCCACATATATCATAAGCTGTTAAATTCAATGCAAGACTGCCTATGGAAATATCATTATTTTTTCAGCTGACAAGTTCATGCTTTGTTAATAATTTCTTTAAAAAGTATTTTTTTTATCTGCTGCAGAAGACACAGGAAGCCAGTATACGTTTAGGTATAAACCATCAGTCACAAAGATACAATTATTTAATCATATAGATTAGGAAAGAAAGCAACAGCTGTAATTCAGAAATATGTACATGTACAATACAGCATACTAAGAAAGATAAATTTAAAACAAGAAACATTAAACAAATTTTCACTACTCACTTCTGTTTTGTGCATATCTGGATGCCATTTTCGTGCTAGTTTTCGATATGCCTTAACAACCTCACTCTGGAAATACAAAAAGAAAAAATATTTTAAAACATACAATACAAAAATAATGTTACAATGTACATGTCCATATAAACAGTATAAAATGACCAGGTTTCAGGTAAAATAGGATTTTTCACAAAATGTAATTCCTAGTTCAGCTCCAAAAAAAATTGGATACATGCTGACAAACATCATAAGTGTTACAAAAGTATCAAAAAACATATCCTATGGTTTGGCTTTGAATGATTAAATGAATCTTAAAAAACAAATCTGAGGGAAATAAAAATGTGTGTTCTTATTAAACACTGTTATTAAAATTAATATCATTTTACAAGATTTGATTTTGAACAAGTGTTTAAAATTCATTAATATCAGGCACTCGAAACTAGTACATGGACTGATATGCAGTTGAATGTTATGTTTCATGTATACAGCAACTGTAAACATAACATTTATGAGAACGAACAGTTCATTTGCCATTTTAGGGCTAGCTCTGTCACTCACCAAATTAGCCAATGGCAAAATTTTAAAACATTTGGCTAAGTGTATTTTAATATTTAGCTATTTTTGGCAGAAAAAAAAAAGACTTTTCAATTTTTGACATTTTATAGACAATTTGGCAAATTTTACTGTTATGCCAGAGTTAGTCCTGCATTTATTTTCATTTCAGCATAAAAAATATCTCAGCTATAAGAAACTTGGTAAAAGGTACATGATATGATTCAAAGATCTACTGAGGTATTAAGTGTACAGGTTTAGATAAGTAATTATGTCTGTTTATCAAATAGTCGATTTCAGAAAATTGTATTATCCTTCAAGTAGAAGGTATCAAAGACAAGTAGGGATTATGGCACAGCAATCTACTGCATTGGTAAGGATGGAATTGAAAGGATTTTATGGCAAAGGGTGATGGCAACACAGCAAGTGCATATTTTACATATAATTCCTGAAAATCCTTACCCTTGTTGACTCTCTTGTTACCCCCAAAACTGAAAATAAGAAGTAAAAAGGTAAATAATATGTACAGTAAAGTTTGTTTTATTTAACGCCTCTACATTGAATTTTATTTAACCACGCCTCTAGAGCACATTGATTTTTATCTTATCATCGGCTATTGGACGTCAATCGTTGTCAATGATATGGTCATTCTGATATATTTTTTAAGAGGAAACCCACTGCCGCCACATAGGCTACACTTTCCAATAAGCAGCAAGGGGTCTTTTACATGCATCATCCCACAGACTGGACAACACATACCACAGCCCTTGATGAACCAGTTGTGGACCATTAGTTGGAATGGAAAATAGCCCAAATTGCAAATGGGTCCACCGAGAATTATCGATTCAACGATCAACAGCTTCACAGGTGGATACACTACCAATTGAGCTACATCCTACTCCCCATAAAGGCATAATAGTTAGTTACTGTTACAGACAAAAATTCTTAAAAGTCACTTGGCTCAAGACAGAAAGAAAAAAAAAGATTTAATTTTGTTTATTAATATATAAAACATACATTAATAAGAAAAATATATAAACACCATCTGACAATCTGACAATGTTGTAACTGGAAACAGATTTTAAAACTTTAACAGGTTATTTACCGACAATATGCAACGATAACAGGTACAGTTACCTCAATGCCAGCACGACAGCAGGTGCCATAATACGATCAAAACGATCTAGTAAATAATCAACAATATACATCACATAATAAAAACTTACTGTCATAACAATTTTCAACGCCACAATATAAACCTTCAATAAAGCCATAAACATTAGCAGGCTCAAAAATTAATACGAATAAAAAAACTAATTTCCGATGATCCGCCATGTTGCCAACCGGTATATAAAATGATATAAAATCAAAACGACATTTTAATACGAAAACTGATCCACCGTGTCTTTTGAGATTAAAATGATATACATTTGTTTTCACATTTTTAATTGTTATTTTCTTCTTCTTCTTTTTAATTGGCCATGTCATACAAGAACGAAGTATTTAGGAAACATTCAGCCAATTTCGGATCATTGTATGCTCTGACTTTTTCATATTTCGATTTTCTGATGTCGGGAGCTTTAATTTGTTAACTGTAAATATTGCTGTGCAGGTTCACATAGAAATTTTCAGGCATGTTTATTTATATTTCTTGATAAATATACATTATTATGAACACAAATTTTATACTAGAAATTAATTTGGTCTGTTAATAAGACAAGCTATTGGTTCTCAAGACAGTGTCAGTGAGACTGCTTTTGCCTTAATTGAGTTCTCTCCCTTATCCTTATGATGGACTATGATTCACTATCCTATCCCCCCCTCCCAAACCCACCCCAATCTCACAGGAGAAAAACAATAGAATGATTTTAAAAATGTATTAACGAGTATACAGGTTCATTCGAACTTTAGTCTCTCAAAACTGGAATTGTGGTCATAAAGACATGACTCAGAACAAAATGACCTAACGAGTAACGTTTGTATTTAACTTTAAGAATTTTTTTTATTAAGTTCCATAAACATCCCAATAAAACAAAATGTTCTCTTTGGAATTTTAATCAATTACCTGCAGCTTTTTAAGAGTGATTTATTGCTTACTAGATATTTTGAAATATTGTAAGTCATGGAATTAGTGAAATCATAGATATATGTAAGAATAATTGGGAGCGATTATAGAATCTGTCCGCCACTCTCCAAGTGTCTAAAAGAGGGATTTATTTGGTGGGGATTCTTAAAAAAGTGGTATTGGCTTTTTGTGGGGGGGGGGGGGGGGGAATTAAAATTTATATTTAAAAAAAAACCCATTAAAAAATTATAAAAAAAA
>JAULBS010036334.1:0-10105 GCA_032355785.1 Symmetromphalus regularis
GAACCATATAACAAAATAGGCTGTACCATGCAATCAAACAGATTCAACTGGACATTTATAGAAAAATTATAACACCTCCCCTGTTTCAAAATGAAATACATAGCTTTCTAAGAATGAGAGAATAATGCTTTTCTTGTATTAACAAACTTATTAGACTTATAAAAAACTATGCCAAGATACTTGTAGGCTTCTACATTATCTAAACTCATATTCCCTAATTTAAACTTTTGTTTGTAATCTTATTTTTTTCCTCCAAAAATTAAAACCTGTAAATGACTGGCACGCTTGAAAAAGGCCATTGGCGTATATGATTTCCGTTAACTGTTGTCAGTGATAACATAATGAAGGTATCAAGAACCTAGAACGACCAGTTAATAACAAGCTGCTGGTTTATTTATTACAGCCTGACTACCTTACACCAATGTGACATCGTACAGATAATCAATCATCAACTTAAATGAACACATTGAAGCAAAATGTGATAGCAGTGCCATGATGTCCCACTTTGCTAACGAACTTTACGCGTGAACGTCATACCTAAATTTTCATATGAATTACTTTGCAATGTGTGTTTGTAGTAATTTTATTATCCAAATATGTAGATCTGTATAAGATGCCATTAACGTAGCTTAATGATTTTACATGTCTGTGCAATAAATGCCAAAACTGTATCGGTGTGAAAGAAAAGAACTCTTCCTTATCTTGTCATTATGTATATTCAATGTAAATCATTTTACCCCATCTAATGATGCCCTGAATGTAAATAATCTTTTAGTTTCAAACAACAAGGTTGTTCGGTATTTGATTCGATCCAAGTTCCACCGTATGTTTATAAAAAATTGTGGTTTATTAAAATATCCATACACATAAAACAGTTATTATTATAATTGTAGCGAATGCTACATTAGTGGTTCTCACTCTTTTCTGAACGCAGCATTAATATCCCTACTAGAAATGTAACCCTGGAAACAGAATAGTATAAGCAAATTAGTATTTGAAATGTAACTAGCTAACAAGTTAAAAACAATGAAAGTAGATCAATTGAAAATATTTTTATTATCTCATAGAATAATGTAATTTTCAGGTTATTATTTATTTAACAAATGCTTTAGTTATGTCTCATTTTATATAAGCTGCTAAACATCACTGCTATTAAATAGCAAATATCTTGCTAGTGATATCGTCTGCTTCTAATTTAATGAAAACTTTCAACAGTATAGGAATTCCATTTATATCGTTGCATTTTGTAAAGGTTTTAAACTCAAGGAAAGAATACAATAAAAAGGAAAGTCAGGTATGGAAAGTATTTGAGATAGCTATTATTTCAGTATTTCGATATATTATTTACAAAAATAAAATTATAATTCCAGTATCCCACATACCTGATTTACCCCTTACTCATACTATACAACTATAACTAATGTGTAATTCAGAATGTATATGATCTACTAACTACGTTATACGGGTCCAATGACATTAAATTCCGTGTATCAAAAATAATCCATTAGCCCAGATATTTACAATGTCTGATCGTTGGTAATAATCAGTTTAATTTATCTGTTTATTTTTGAACAATTTGACAATACATTTTCTCCCTAAGATAACAGAGAAATGAATTGTACTGGCGAGGCATGACGAATTAATTAAATACATCTGGAGGAGTCGGTTCTTGATTAGAGGATCCACGATGTTTAATATTAGAGTTGCTTGGCTCTTTTATTGGAAATGTGCGTCTTATTTGATTTGTACAGCAGACATGTTGTATGAGTTTATTCACATGAAGCTGTTGATAACAAAGTTCATTAATTAAATTGAACGCCATAAAGGATATTTATATTTAAAAAAAATAGCCTGTTTAATGAAACACACACGCATACTCAAGTGTCTGACATGGCATTTGCGACACATGGTCTTTAGAGGAAATCCGCTACCGCCACATAGACTACTCTTTCCGATTAGTAGCAAGGGATCTTTCATAAGAGCTTTTCCAGACAGGACCGCACATACTACAACCTTTGATAAAACAATTGTAAGTGGCTTATCCATTGACCGTGCACTGAGGGTTGTAATCAGCATCGAATTTAAAAAACCCATGCCTCGACTAAGATTTGATCCCAGTATCTATCAGTCGTGAGACCGAGAGCTTAACCACTGCGCCTTTGAGAAAGATAACTTGAAGTGAATTTAGTGGAAGTGGAATCACTCTTATTAATTTTATATTAAGTTCTGCCAAGTTCTTTCTTTATAACAAAAAGCAACGACACTAATAGTCAAACATTTCCTGCAAGAATTCGTAAGTTCTATCCGGTTTAGTGAACCATTTTAATTATTTATATAAACAAGAAATGAATGTGAATGTTAGAAATTGTTTCGTAAAAACGACGCATTTCGTAAAATCTTCACATTTTATGAAACGTATTGATGTTTTTATTAAACAAAATTTAATTTTGCCGAATTTCGAACTGCGCATGAATAGTAAAATTGTACGCCACGATTTGTAAAACTTGATCGACCACATTTTAAAAAATAAAAAACAACACATTTTGTAGAAGTGAAGATTTGACCAAATTCGTTGTTTTTACGAAACTATTTGTAACAGTGATAAAAGGTAAATATTTATACTATGTTTAGGCATTGGTCGCAGCAGTGGATACCAAGTATCCCCAGTAATGTGGTTGAGAACAAGAACCATATCGAGCTGCAGAACCTGATACACATTAATGAATGCAAGGCTACTCCATCGTAGGTCACTGCCTGTGCAAAGGCGCTATAATTACCAATGGATATGTTTGTTGTAGATTCCGATAATTGCGGCCAAAGTGTTCATGAAGAATTAATTATTGCGAAAAACGAAATGGCAAATATAGCTGTCTTGGGGGTAGCTGTGTGGAGCTGAGAGCCCGGTCGATATCTAAGAAAGGAAACATATTTCCATATAACATGAACATTCATTTACAAACTGCGTTTCAATAGTTTTAAACACAAACATTTTGTCAACATATCTAAGTACGTTTGGACGTAAGTCTCACGGTATAATGTTTAATTAAGGGTTAAGTAATTTAATGTAGTCATGAAGAGATATCTGTCTTAATGACCAGATATTTATATAAACAAAAAATGACGTAATACATCAAATGCCGAGCATACTCCGTAATGAAACTTGTTTGCTGAAAAGCTTGATTTTCCTTCTTTCTGAGTTTGGTTTTGTCTAAAACAGGCATAACAAATTATCAGTAGGTGTTTTTTTTAGCTCATGCTGGATAATGTTTATTTAGTATATATATATATATATAAAAATCCATGGCCACCGATATACAAAACTTTCTATCAGCCATTTACTTAAAGACACTTGTTGGTCTCCAGGAAACCTTTAAACGTATCAAACTTTGGTATAACTCATTAGTGACAGATTCTGCCCTGAATGTGACAACAGTATAAACAGTCTATAAACCAGATGTACACAGGCCAGCCATTTCAGTAACAGGTCACTTCTTCCACGATCAACTTCGTCCCTAATCACTTCGTACATGATACAATTTCCTACACGATACAACTTCGTACACGGTGAAAACATTCTTTCGAAGTATACCTTACCTACACGTTTGTGAGAATAGAATCTGAATATAAATATTTATTAATTTTTAAGTTATTATTATTTATAAAAAATAATTTGTGCATTGATATAATATGATAAAAAGTTAGGTACAACCTTGTTTAGAATATTAAATTATTGTTTAAAAGTGATTTAATTGCCTATTTAAACAATAATAATAAATAAAGATTACACGTCTAAAAGATTATTAAAACTGTTTTATTAACATATTTGCTTTATCAATTGATAGTTGTAAAGTGATGTAATTTTAGTCATTATAGAACCTGTATTGATGTGCAATATATGATTTGTAGACTATGCATCCTTTGAAATGTTTTCACTGTTAATTTATATCAGGAGTGAAAACTGATCATTTGAGTGAAGCATCAAGAGAAGTGCTAACTAAATTTATTCCTAGTACTGAACATTACATGCTTGATGAAGGGTCCTTACTTCACCGTGTACCCTGGAAGAAGGGAGACAGCTATGAAGCAATTGCGGAATTATTTGCAGTTTTCACCATTCGCCACTGTAATGGATATGATGGATGTCCGTCTATCAAAGACAATACTCACCAAAGGAGTGTGGGGCAGATAGTTCACTATGTAATCAGCTTCACTTCTCAAACAGAATTTACAGGCAGGAAGGACGATTTTCTGTCGAGAGAAACAAGGACTGATAATCTCATCAGTGGGAAACTGAAGCAAAGAGGGTGCAGTGTCATTAATTCACATGCGGATGCAGACGTAGACATTGCTAAGGCTGCAGTTGAAGCATCCCATTACTGTTCTAATACACTGACCTACTAGTTCTGCTTCTTTATTATAGCCAACTAGATAACATTTATTTTCGATCGGACAAGTCGTTTGCTACAATAGTCTTATGTCAGCCCAAGGAAATAATTTGCGTTCCCAGTTGCTTTTCATTCATGCCTTCACTGGATGTGATAGTACATATCGGATATTCGGTCTTTCAAAAGCTTGTGGAAGATGATTCTGTATTGCATGCCAGTGCTGATCAATTCCACTCTCCAGATCAGGATTGAAGACATTAGAACCCAGACAATGGCTGTCATGTTTGGCTGGAAAAGTACTTTGCGTCACAGTATCTTGACCAATAAAATCGTATCATCAACATCAGTCGTGACACCTGAAAAATATATCCCCCTACTGCGTCCTCTACCAAACTTCATTGTCTCGGAGTTTATTACCAGATAATGGTCTGGACTGGGAAGGATAATGACATAGATGTGTTGAACTGGGGTTGGAAGTTGAAAGACAATCATTTGATTCCGGTAATGTCGGATATGAATGTTGCCCGTGATAAACCCTGAAGATGATTCATTGCAAATGCAAAACTGCCTGCAGAACATCATGCTGTAGCTGCAAGGTGTATGGGCTACCATGCACACCTGCTTGTGGACAATGCCAGTTAGAAACTTGTGACAATCCGTACAACCAAGCTACATTCATTAAAGAGGAAGATGAGGAGGGGCAAGAGTGTAATTGACAATATGTATGCAGTCATTGAACAATATTAACTTTTTAGGTCATAGTGTCATAAGTATTATTAATACCGTTGATGACTGATAACTCAATCATTATTTAATTCACCTCATTAGATTCCTAGATACTAAAACCAAGGGATAGACGCTAAATTACAACTCTAGTGTGAATAGTAAATGACATATAGCAATGTCGGAAGCCATCTTGAATTTCCTGATTGCACAATGGTGGTTGATCTGTTCTCAGTGTGTTGCTTGACCCATAAAGCCTGGTTGTAGACATCATAATCATCATGTTACGGTGAATAGTAAGGGAGTTAGCTATTTTAAAGGCATATTCCCAAGGAATTTAAGGTTCATTGTGCTCTAAATATTAATTACGAATGAAACATGCATTTGTGACACTAGATCTCGTTTTTATATCACTCAAGCCATTTTATCTGAACCGTGGTATAGGCAATTCCATGTCGCGTTTATGGTTTATGATTTATTTGTCCATGAGTATAATTCAATATTATTTTTAAAATATTGATAATAAGCGAGATGCGGTGGTTCTGTAAGAAGTTGAATGAAGTATGTTTATGGACAAATCAAATGTTTATATTTAAAATTAATTCTTTGTTTGGAAATTAATTAGGTCAAGGGTCCGTGGGACTATGTGTTTAGTGTATTGGTTGCCATCTTGGATTTGACAACTTTCCGTAAGTATGATTTTGGGAGATATTTGTATTACTACAATACTACCAAAAACAGCTGAAAAACCTTTTCTAGCCACTTGTTTGGGGTCAAACTCTATATTGACCCGACTGTCATAATGAAACAATTATCCGCGTTTTGAAAGCATTTATTTTATAAAATTTAATTCTGAGTTATATCAATTATATCGTTTGTATTTTTCAGAATGTTAAATAATTTTCAAATAAAATCTTTATTTTATATCGTTAAAATCTGGGCGTATATATCTGAATAAAAGGTTAGTTGAGGTTTAGCAGATATTTTTCAAATGTCAAATTTTATAAGAAAATAGAAGATCGCAGTTTTTCAGATGTAAATTATACTTTAGCTTTTTAGAGAATATCATGAGAATGGTAAAAGGTCTTCCAATTTAAAATAACTTGATTATTACTGTACTCTCATCATACACACGGATTTTACATTATTCTTGAGTTATTAAAGTGAAAGTACAACAAAAAAAAGGATCTAATGAATGGAGAATTCTTCCGGATTTGATATAAAATTTCTTTTGCCGTCTATCATTTGCATTTTACATCAAATTTGAATTTGTTAGCCTGAGAAAGCATTTACAGAAGAATTTAATGAATCCAAGATTACTGCCACCCACAGCATGAACTTTCTTAGTTCTGAAAATGGCATTGCACGCACTTGTAGGCTCTTTTGAGAACATAATCACATAGTAGCACGACGTAGAAATTACTACGGTGCCTAAATCCGTTTATCCCGCTTAACGTTGATTACTAAGTTCGTGTTACTCGACTTTCTTTTCTGAATTGAGAAGAACACTTTTATTAAAGTGTTGAGATTAAAGACAAGAACGCTATGCTACAAGGGCAAAAGAGGAACATAATATATAATACAATAAGTATATGACAACAGGGCTGCCCAATTAGGAACAAGTCAGGCTCGATAGAAGGCATTTTTTTCTTAAAGACTAGAATAGTGCTGAACCCCCTTTATTGCGGGGTCCTTTTGGGAGGAATTAGTCCAGTTGGTTCTTTTAGTAGAGGACCTGGCTTAGATATGTATGCACATTATTTAGGAGGATATCTCAACTGTTCTAGGCTAATATGACCCCAAGGAACAACTTGGGATGTGTGCCAAAATCTCTATCCAGGGCAAAAAGCCCGAAAATGACCATGCCCTTTAAAAACAGTGTACAACGCCCCTTTTTATCGGAAGTGCTAACTGACATAGCTGTATCTTCTAAACTGTTGGAGCTACAGATTTTCTGAGTGTTCAAAATGTTCAGAATGGCCATCATACATGTTTAGGGAGGTCATATAGAAGTCTATATGATATTTTACCAATAATACAACTTTTAACACCACATAGTACTGTTTATTGTCACGTAAACCAGTGTCAGGAACATGAAGAAAAAAAACATACAGGTCCATGTATGAGGATGATGATAGGGTTTTTACAACCATCGCCTCCCTTGCATTTGCAGTATTTGCAACACTTGATCCGAGCTACCCTGCAGCAACACCCATTCTTGTGAGCACACTTGCCACACGTGCAGTGATCTGGCAGGCCTTCGGGTTTTGAGATCACAAACTCTGGAGCTATTAAACTATCCCTTCTTACAAATCCATAAGACTCAGCATTCATAATCAAGTTGGCGTCTCTAAATGGGTCTTGGACCCACAGCTGCTGTTGGTGATAGCCTCTAAGGATATGTTTCCTTGCATTAGTTGAGGTGCTAGTGGTTCTCTCAAAGCAAATTGTGAGGGCATTGCTATCAAATTCAGCGGGAAGCAGGTCGTCAAATGTCTTCTAGTCAGTTGATGGTTTGAGACAATTGATCAAGAATGTGTTGCACTTTCTGTTAACTGTGGACTATCGAAATTCAGGATCAGAGAGGCATTTCCTGGTTTGCGGACAGCGTTCATGGCTGCAAGTTTAGTTGATATCTTGCTGGTTGTATCGCACCGAGTCAGCGCATGGAGAGCTGGGAGACACTTTGTGAGCTCGTCTCCCAGTGCTATGCAGATATCATGGAGTGGCAATATTGATCTTTTCACTCCCGAGTTGCGGACGAACCAGAGCTCTTGGAGGCCAAGATCTCTCCAGTTGACTGTGATGTGGGTCCTGACCGGTGACTAAGAATGTCCTGCACATGGTACATCATCCTGTTATAAGCTTCCTCGTGTGTGCAGTTGAGCTGAAGGAATGGAGAAGCATATCCAGCTGACTCTATCCAAAATCGATAAAAAGGGGCGTGGTCATTTATTTAAAAAGGGTGTTGTCATTTTCAGACTTTTCGCCCCGGAGAGAGATTTTGGCACATATCCCAAGTTGTTCCTTGGGGTCATATTAGCCTAGAACAGTTGATATATCCTCTCCTAAATCATGTGCATACATATCTAAGCTAGATCCTAGACTATTTGTGATAAGAGGGTTTGTTTTGTTTGAAATATATTTGATTTCAAAGAGGGTTTACATGACGATATATATATATATGTCACCTTCCTTAATCGGCCAATTGTTTCCATCCCAAACGATTTTTAATGTAAATGCATTCGTAATAAGCGGTCACCTGTCTAACGCGGTCAGCAGATACAAGGAGATACAAGGTTGGGCAGAGATTTTACACTCCTTTCAGCCAATTTTCATTCTCCCCCATTATAATTTGGTCATAATATATAAATAAATCCCACTTACAATGTAAAAAGTCAGTCTTCATTTATTGAAATAGTAGATTTTTCAAATTTTGTGAAACCATTCTTCACTTTACAAAAAGATGGTTGAGGACATTATGTTTTTTAATTAATATACAGCGGTGACCTGCCTTAAGCTGTCACATTTTCCCCTCCCAAACTGTTTTTAATGTATATGCATTCGTAATAAGCGGTAACCTGTATAACGCAGCCAGCGGCCACCTAAATAGATCCATAAAACGCCTGTATTAAGCGGTCATAGTAACTTCCTGCTCTATAAAAGCTAATCAATTCAAAGGATTAAATTACGCAACAGCGACCAGTATTCTACGACACGTTACGCGACATGGGCAATAGCTGCCTGTAATCCCTAGTGTGTACCAATTAAGAAATTATGAACATAATTGCCTTTGGATACTTCAATTTCTTAACAAGTCTGGCATGTGTATCTCAACCGATTGGAATTACAATTCGTCTAACATGCATTGTCAGAGAAGGTGTTTGTTTGTTTTATATTAGTTGAATATCACCTGTAATAAGCTGCCACCTGTCTTAAGCGGACACGTTGATACATGTAATATCATAATTAAATATTAAAGTTCATAGAGATATAATGGACCAGTGGCGTTGGAACGAAATTCATATTGAGGGGGGGGGGGGCTGCTAATACTAAGAAGCAACTGACTTTACCAAAAACACAAGAATAACATTAAACTTTTAAATTATTGGGGGGCTGCAGCCCCCTCTGCTCCCCCGGCTCCAACGCCCTTGTGGACACCAATATAACATATGTCCGCTTAGACTAACTTTCTGTGAATATTTTATTTAAAATAGAAAACATCACTTCATATTAAAACAGTTTAGTATACAAAGAATAACTAACATTTAAATAAACTGATATGCTTGAATAAGAAAAGTATAAATAAATCTATCTTTCCTATTGATAGTTATCGAGTTCAACAGTTCATGATTACGTATAGTTTTTGAAGCTCATGATTACGTAATAGTTGCTTTACTATAATTGTTAGACACCAACTTGAAAAAAGAAGATTCAAATTATAAGACCACACTGCACACTGTAGACGAATTTACATCTATTGAATTTATATTCACTAATTGAAGATGAATATATAGGGTGGTATCACTACAACAGAGAACAAAGCATTCGTTCAATACTGGCATGTTTTTCAAAATATAAATAGAAATTTTAAAGCAGACCAACTGACACTGAAATCTATTGATACCCACATCTGGGGCTATAAAAGAATTGTATGAAAATAAAACGTGTAGAACAGGGCGACCACCTTTCTAAAATTTTCCGAAAACTCCGAAATTTTTAACCAATACCCGGAATTTTGGAATTGTTACCAAATATCCGGAATTTTTTTCAAATTCCATACCCAGAAAATCTCTAACAGATCATTTTCAATTAAATTACTGAAACGAAATACGCGATCTAATTTTCCCGACGACAGTGTATGTTCTATAATAGAGTTATGCGCCTTTAACAAACGCAAATTCCTATTGGTTGTTGGTCTCACAAGTTGATCAATGAAAATCGTTTAACAAAAAAGTAAACTGAAGCCATAAATGATAATATGGAAAATTCTTGTT
>JAULBS010036345.1:0-10104 GCA_032355785.1 Symmetromphalus regularis
AACCCATATTGCAATACATACCGCAATACAGTTTGATTAATTACCAAGATGTGATAAAGTCATATTTTGATACTATCATGCTAATTAATAAACATGTCTCAGGCAGGCATACCTGTACCAATTTCTGATGAAAAAAGATAATATATAGACACAGTGGATTTATATGTTTTAATTAAGTTTAATTTTTTTGTCATATGTTTTATAAGAGATGGATATACGTTGGGTATATATATTACGATACACTAAACCATATCGCGGTATGTATTGCACTCTGCAAGTATTGCAATATACCGTTATACCATTGCACCCCTTGTGGTAGTTGAACATTTATTGTGCTAACTGGGCCTTGATCAGTACTGACCATTTTAGACAGATCTGAACCCTCAATATAGGATTCTCTTTGATTAGCGTACACATGGGTATTTTAATGTATTTTCTGATTGGTTTACATTCATACCAAGGCAAAATATTTTGAACTTTGTAATAAAATAAATGTTCTTCTGGTAAACTTGCTAGCATTAAAACGTTTAATTTAAAAGTAAGGATATAACTGTATAGGAGTGGGATGTAGCTCAGATGGTAGCATGTCCGCCTGTGAAGCAGTCTGTCATCGAATCGATCCTTCTCAGTGGACCAATTTGGAGTTAGGGCTATTTTGCATTTCAACCGCCTTGTTTTGAAAACACTGAGTACCCTATGTGGCGGCAGTAAATTTCCTCTAAATAAATATATCAGAATGACTATGTGATTGAAGTCCAGTAGCCGATGATAAGATAAAAATCAATGTGATCTAGAGGCATCGTTAAATATAACATACTTTACTTTAACTTTGTCTTTTCTGATTGCTTTACTTTCACACCAAGGTAAAACCTGTTAATGAAACACTGTAATAATATATAAACATTTTAAAATGAATGTGGCATCATCAGGAGTATTCTACCAGCATCATTGACCAGTATTAGATCACTGACTTAAATAATCACCAATATACTACTTTAAACTGAACCAAATTTTGATTAGTGTAAAATATTTTGAACTTGTGTAATGAAATGAATGTTCTTTCTTCTAGTAACCTTGCAAGCATTAAAACATTTCATATTTTCTGAGTTGAATATACCTGACATTGCCCTAGCACCTTTAAAAAAATGTTCCATCTTTCTTAACATACAGGTCATAATGATTTTTTTGAGATTTAATTAATAAGATTTAAGGCCAAAAAATATGTTTTTGGTAACCCAACTAAATATAAATTAAAAAAGAAAGAAAAATCCATAAATATTTTGTTGAAGTTTCCTTTGATTTTGAATATAAAGACAAACATTTAAAAACCTTTTATACCCTAAAACAAGATTCACATATAACCAAAAAATCAAAAAAATCATCAATTTTCAAATTTCACTTGAAAATTTCACCCCAATCATCCTTCAAGATATTTGGTGGCCATTAAATCTACTGTAATACTGAACTACCCACTGTAATGTTTGCCCAGTTAATTCACTATTATCATATAACCATTCTCCACAGCTAATATACCTTACAACTTTGGCAATTGTAAATTCTTGTAAGTTCCCCTACTTTTTTTAAAGAGTATATAAGTGGTTTGAAGCCCTGTACATATTGTTTGTTCTATATTTCCAGATTTGACACAGAAGCATTTGACCTCAAGTGACGTCCTTGTTCAGTGGAGTGATCCATTTTATCTCATGTCATGTCTCCGAAACAAAAACCTGAAATCAATCAAAGAGGAGAAACCTGACGATTCCCAGAAAAGCCAAGAAGAAACGGAGAATAACAATCAACAAAATGCCTGCTTGACCTCCAGTGACAGTTTTTACGAATCTCGGATGGACTCACTTTCAGACTGTTCAGAATCTCAGTATGCTTATGATGCAGACATTGAGGAAATTGTTGACCAATCAAATGTAGAAGATGCATCACATGTTACATATTACCCAATCAAAACGAATGTAACAACACAAATTCACTGGGGTGAAAAAAGGCAGACGGCAAAAGAGAGTTCTTTGTATTCAGCAGCTGACCAGGATGAAAATAATGTTCAGGATGAGCTGTCATTCATGACCATGAAAAGTCAAATGGTTGCAGCGAACAGCTGGACGAGGGGAGATGCTGAAATGGGAAGATATGAATATGATCTAACATCAAAGGACGATACTTCCGACGATAGCTGGCGATTGAACATTCTGAACACGTTTTCGCTGTCAGAAAGTCAGGTTTATGATCCAGACATGATAGCCATTCAGCTGCTTCAAGAAGAACAGAAGCTGAATAGAATGGACAACCCTTCAGAAAGTGCTAAATATATCGCAGAAATATCTGAATCATCTCTCTGGGATGATACAGATACACAGCCAGGAATTGAGAGGACTCAGCAAAAAGAAATAGAGGATGCAGGTAAAGAAACTGAAGGGAATGAACATTTATGTGAAAAGTTGTTTTTAAAATCAAATGAAAATCAAAAAGGAACTTCAGATTGTAATGCGAATGTTGCTGGAATGTATGTTGTGGACATTTCAGACAAAAGTAGTGAACATTCTCGTGAAACAGCAAACCCTGCATCTAGTGAATGTAACACAATTAGCAGATCTTCGGTGACTGAGAATGAAGAATTTTGTGATCAACCAAAGGAGACATCGCCCTCAAAGAAACAATCCGTTTTCGAAGATGAAACCTCTCTTGACAAAACATCACCCAAATCTCAGAGAGGAAACAGAAACCAGTCCAATGCTGTAGCTGCTGCAGCTGCTGTAGGTACTAAGGCAAAAACAACATCCTCGCCTGAAGAAAAAAGTGGCAATCCAGAAAAAAGCTATGTCCTAAAAACTACACCATCCAGAAGGAAAAAGAGTTCCTCATCGCACAACGTATCACCTGAGCATAAGAGCTGTACTTCAGACACACGTAAACCACTTTCATCCTCCTGTACCAAGTCAACTTTGAGTAATGGAAGACAATCATCATCTGATAGTAATTGTTCTGGAGGTGAAAACAATTCTTCAGGGTATTCTACACCTCGTCACGTACCGAAGCGAGCCTCATCTTCTTGTAGCAAGTCCTCTCCACGTGATGCACCACAGAGCTCGGGTAACAGACCTGTGAAAAGAGGTGGAAAGAATTCTAATGGTCACTGGAACTCTGATGCCGAAGTTCCTAAACTGTACACGGTTCTAACAGCTTCAGAAGTTGCACGTCGGTCAGCAGAGATGGTAGCGATCGAGTTATCTGGATGTGAAGATGAATTCCATAATGAAAATGTGATGAGTCCTTCAAGCAATACAGGAAAATCAGCATCTTCACAGAAAACAAAAATCGTATCCCCATATGGAGTAAAAATGTCTACTCCAAAACTGAATAAAACAATTTTGTCATCTGTTGGACTTTCAGAATCTATGTCTGAAGGAAAGGTATCACACTTTGGTGTAGGGTCAAATGAAGAAAAAATTACTAAGAAGACACAACCTATAACTCCAAAGAAGACTGATACAAAGTCATTGCCACCTTCTTCCACCTCAAACCCATTTTCTACTACAAAAATCAAACCAGCTACTGATATTAAAACATGGTTAAAAAGACTTTCTACTTTAAAAGCAGCAGAAAGTCAATCCCAGAAAGTCAGAGAACAGCCTCATGTTGAGTTAAGTTTATCTCAGACTCATAATACAAGGCCTTTACCAACTAGTGCAGTTTCAAGTGTAACCCTGAGTGAAAAAATATTGACTTTCTCTGATGCTGGGTCAAATCCAAACCAAACTGCAAAACAAACAAGAAAAACGTCTATGCAAAGAAGGGAAACACCAAAATTTTCTTCTTCTGAAAGAACATTGTCACCCGCTGAAACTCCAAAACAGACTGGTAGAAAGTCTAGGAAAACTAGTGCTTCTTCAAAATTACCTCTTTCTAAAAAACCAACACTCTCTAAAGTGGAGCAAAAATCACTACAAACTGTAAAACAGACTGGTAGAAAGCCTGTAAAAATTACTTCTAATATTGAATCAAGACTATCCAGTTCTCCAAAACAGATGGGTAGAAGATCTGCACAAACTAGGACTGCTTCTGATGCTGAGTCAAGTCCTCTCCAAACACCAAAACAGCCTGGGAATAAGTCCATGCAAACCAAGGCCAATTCAGCATTCTCTCCATTGTCTTCAGTTTCTGAAGTTAAGTCGGGTCAAAAGACTCCAAAATCGGGAAGAAAATCCATGCAAACTAGGTCTGCTTCAAAATTATCTAAGACTGAAAGAACAGTTGCATCAAGTTCACAACAAACTGGTGAAAAGTCTGTGCAGACTAGGGCTCATTCGGAATTGTCTGCAGCTGAAAAAACAAAGCCACTTTCTGATGTTAAATCAAGTCCAAAAATGGCAAAGAATGGTAAAATGTCTGTACAAACCAGACCCTGTTCCGAATTGTCCCGATCTGTAGACAGTTCATGCTCTCTACAAAGTGTAAAGACCACATCACATGCTGAGAAACAGACTGCTTGCTCCACTTCAAAGAAGATTTTGTCATCTGGTGGACTTTCAGAATCTATGTCTGAAGGAAAGGTATCACACATTGAAGAGAAAAGAACTAAGAAGACACAACCTGTAACTCCAAAGAAGATTGATACAAAGTCTTTGCCACCTTCTTCCACCTCAAACCCATTTCTTGTTGCAAAAATCAAACCAACAGCTGATATTACACCATGGTTAAAACGACTTTCTACTTTAAAACCAGAGGAAACTTTAAAAGCAGCAGAATGTCGATCCCATTCTGGAGATGTTAGAAAAGAGCATCATGTTGAGTTAAGTTTATCCCAGACTCTTACAGAAACCAATACAAGACCTTTACAAACTAGTGCAGTTTTAAATGTTACCCAGAGCGAAAAAACATTGCATCTCTCTGATGCTGGGTCAAATGCAAACCAAACTGCAAAACAGGCTAGAAAAATGTCTGTGCAAACAAGGGAAACATCAAAATTATCTTCTTCTGAAAGAACATTGTCTCCAAAATGTGTGCCATCTACTGGTGCAAAATCATGCTCTCAAGAAATTCTTGAAGTAACGCAGTCTGCTCCAAAACAGATTAGTAAACATTCTTTACCAAACACTGCTTCCTCAAGTGAATCCCATGCTGAAGGAAAAACGTCAGCTGAGCTTGGGTCCAATTCACAAAACAACTCAGAAATGAAGCCATCATCTGATTCACACCGTGTTGGAGATAGGTTTCCTTCCAGTAATGCTTCGAAATCACACAGTCCCAAGGATCAGCTTTCCTCCAGTTCAAACCAGAATGAAGAGCAGACGACATTATCAGAATCCACGCAGTCTTCCACAGATGATTCCACACTGGCAGAGTGTGCTTTGTCAATATTCCACTCACTGCTGCAAGACCAAATCCAATTTGCTGTAGAGATTCAGATGCAGAATGAACTGAACGAGAAGCGGAATGATATATACAGTAGAAAAAACCAAGACGATAATACCATAGTGTCAAGCAGAAGTTCAAAATACAGCGACATTTGGAAACACAATGTGGATAAAATGCTTAACGAGAATTACAAAAATGCTGTAAGTGTAAATAATTCACCTAAACATGTTTATGATAAAAGTAAGAAGAAAAAGGAAACTTCAGAGAAGAAGAGTTGTTCCGCAAAGCAGGTCGTTACTCCTCTGAAAATATCTAAAATGCAAACCGATGATGATTCCAAGAATTCTGAAAAGTGGACCATTGAGAAAATACCAAAAATCTCAGAAAATAGAAAATCTTTCAGGAACTTGGAAAAGGATATGTCTTTGAAAGTTAAATCAAATGAAAAAGATGGAAAAAAAGTGAAAGAACAAAAGCCCAATTGTCAAAGTGAAGTGAAATCGTGTGGAAAAACGATGCTTTCAAAATCAACTCATAAAGGAAGAAATGTATCTGATTCTAATAGTAATAGTTCACAAACTAAAAGTACCAGAGTACTGGACAAAACAGGAAGCAAGCCAAAGGAAAATAGTACAACTCCTTTTGATTTACAAACGAAAAAAAACCAAGATGTACGAAAACAGCAAATTAGCAGTAACTCTAATTCCCATCCATCACAAACTGACACTAACAGCATCAGAATCACCAGACAAGGCCAGGAAAACAGTGGCTCCAATTCCTACCACTCAAAATCTGAAAGTAACTGGAATAACAACAAAGAACTAAAATGTGAAGACTCTTGTTCCAGTAACTCAACTGACCATTCTGATAATAGAGAAAAAGAACCGAAAAATAGTTCCAAGTCTGACCATGTCAAAACCAAGTTAAACAGGCAGAGGTGTAATGGTTATACTTCTAAGCATTCACAACATGAAAGAAACAAAACAATGGAAAACCTGCAGAGAAATAGTTACAAGAATAACCTGCAGACAAATGGTATACACAAAGAGAAACAAAATAGAGTTCTGCCACTGAAGCACATTGGACACAAAGATTTCGTAAAAACAGGACAAATTCAGAGAAACTGTGTAACAAGCAAGGACCAAGATCTGAATGTCGATAAACATCTTACAAATAGATCATCAAATTGTCAGCCTCATTCAAATGATGCCCTTCCAGCAGGAAATGACAAAAGGAAAGTCTATTCAGAAGAGATGTTAAATGCAATGGTTTCCACCAACCCTTTTGCACAGAGTGTGGAGTCACTGAAATCGCTTAACAACTGTAAAGTTATAAAAGAAATTCCACGTGAAAATGAACAAAGCAAACGCTATCCTGGGGAAATTGAGATCGTTTCTCAGATTCTGTCAACATCAATACCAGAAAAGAAGAAAACACATTCATCACCTACATATTGTAGAAATGGAGTTCAACAATCCAGTCAATCAAATGTTGACAGTCCACTAACAAACCACATGGCGCTTCCAATGAGATTTGTCACTTCGCATAATGTAATAATGCCAGTAAGTAATAGTATTATGTGTGGAACTGCTGTACCACAGAAATCATATCCTCAAGTTATAGATAATCCAGCACTGAATCATCACAGTCATAATAACCTACATTATGGAACACACATTTCTTCTGCTTCAAATGATTTTGGTTCTACTCCTCAATTTCTAGGAAGTAATTTTATGAACATCTGTTCATATCCAAGAAGTTCTTTATCAGTTCCATTAAGTGCAGACCTGCAATGTAAATCGGTTTCCTTATCATCCCCGCTGACCTATGGAACTCAGCAGTCAATTTTAGGATCCTCGCTGTTCAACAGATTGTGTATTAGCAACAATGACCAGATTCCCAAGAGACTGTTTACAACTCCTGCTGCTGCTGATGATACGAGCTATGTGTCGTATTGCTTTCCAAACAAATACTGGCATTCCGGTTCTTACAGAAACACCAGTAACGACATGGGAGCACCTCGATTTTTTGTAGGCAACCAACAAAACATGGCTGCAAATAACATGTCAGACACTGCAGTGCATAGGAAGAAGCCAAGAGTGAAAACGCTTAATTATCTATCAAGATCGCTGGATTCTTGTACTGCTAAGTTGTCCCAGGGCATCAACCAGCAGAATCAGCCTCAACCTCTCAAACAGGTGTTTGGTGAAACTTCAAAAAGTGTTGATAGCATGGTGATAAATCATAGTAAGAATACTGATGTAAATATGGATATTACGAGCAGAAATTATGATCAAACTGAGAGGAAGCCTTACGTGAGTTGTTATCGGGATTCCCACGATTGGTTAAGTAAAAATCTTAACGTTGACTGTACTGGTGCTTCAGTGACACTTAAGTGCAAACAGTCAAAGAGTGCCACACCAACAAGCAAGACATCTAATAAAAATTTACATTTCCAAGTTGGTCTTGAAAAGCATGGTGATGCAGCTTCTAAACATTTAAGTAACGACCACCAAGGTCAAACAGCTGCATCTGAAAAGATAATGAATAAATCCAAAGCTGTAGGTAACACGTTAGGAAAAAGCGACATTAACAACAACTGTGCATCGGAAGAATCTAACTGTTGTCAGAGGATGGATAATCTCTGCTGTAAAAACTCCACTATATATCCTGTGAATGGGTCACTCATAAAGAACAAGCCCATCAAGAAAAACATCCTGGAACGTGAAATTCTCCAAACAGACATCGGCCATGTGAAGAAGACCGGCAAGACCACTTGCACATGCAGAGCCACGATCCACAGCAGGCCGGATCAGGACAAGTCATTAAAGAAGCATTTAAAAATGAAGTTTTCTCTCTCCTCAAAGCACTGTCCAGTTCATTCTGATGATAAACCCTGGATGTTCAGGCACGAGGCGATCAACCAAATGGAAAGTTCTCCATCGTCAAAGCAGCATCAGATAAAAATTGATTCTCTAGGTGAAAGAGTGAACATGCACAAACAAGCTGAATCCCCTCCTTTATCAAAGCAGCATCAGTTAAAATTAGATTTGCTTGGTGAAAGAGTGAAGACGCATAAAAGACAGCGCAGATTTAAAACGGTGAAAGATCGGATACTTGAAAGTGTGAAGCACCTACAACAAACTGACGAAATGGTTCAGGAAGGTCAACAGATTGATAATACACAAGGTGATGGTTCACGTGTGCGTGGTTCATTGGAAGATGACTCCAGTCAGGAGCTAAACAAATGCTGTAACAGTAATGCTGAAATTGTCCATTCAGCAATAGCCACTGAGAAATGCAAACAAAGGAAACGGTCAAAGAGACCAGTTAAGTTGAGGAAGAATCTAATCGAGGGTCACGGAAATATTCTTCAAAGGAGCGAGCCATTGCCACAGGTGACAGAATCTGAAAAACAAGATCTCTTCCTACAATTTGTTGCTGGAAAACAACCCTGTAACGGTCAAGGGCAATTTGATGAACATGATCTCAGAGATTGTGATACAGCAGAATCCAAGCCACAGTCCTCCAAAGGTCCGAGTCAGCTTGATGAAGATGCTTCTCAGTTTGTAGGTGATGCAGGAGAGTGCAAGTCACAAGCCGGTGAAGAACAATGTGATGAACATGACCTCAGAATGTGTGGTACAACAGAATGCAAGTCAGGTGTAAAGAAAGATGCAAATGATAATACAGTTGTTAAAATAGTGGGCAAATGGAAGAATGCGCCAACTGAAGTACAAGTTCTGTTGACAGCAGCATCCGGCACAGGCAGGATTGATTCTGGTAATAGTCAGGTAGACAGCCACCAGGTTTTGGTAACACCAGCAAGTATACATAAGGGTGATTCCAATAACAACCAGAGAGTGGACAAGATCATAGTGACATCAGCATGTATGGACAAGGGTAATTCCACTAATAGTCAGGTTGACAATCAGGTCTTGGTAACACCAGCAAGTATGCAAAATGGTGATTTCAGTAACAGTAAGGGAGTGGACAAGGTCATGGTGACATCAACAAGTGTACACCAAGGTGATTCCAGCAACAGTAACGGAGTGGACAAGGTCATGGTGACATCAACAAGTGTACACCAGGGTGATTCCAACAACAGTAAGGGTGTGGACAAGGTCATGGTGACATCAACAAGTGTACACCAGGGTGATTCTAGCAACAGTAAGGGAGTGGACAAGGTCATGGTGACACCGGCAAGTGTACACCAGGGTGATTCTAGCAACAGTAAGGGAGTGGACAAGGTCATCGTGAAACCAGCAAGTATGCTCCAGGCTGATTCTAGCAACAGTAAGATAGATGTTCAGGTCATGGCGACATCAGCAAATGTGCACCAGGATGATCCCAGCAACAGTAATGTAGATGTTCAGGTCTTGGTGACATCTTCAACCAATTTGGACAAGGTTGGTTGTGGCATCAGTGAAGTGGATGAATCTGTGATGACACATGTTCAGACAGATAAAATTAGGTAATGTCTGAAGTTAGTTTTTAGTAAAAGTTAAGTTTGTTTTAGTTAACAACACCTCTAGAGCACATTGATTTTTATCTTATCATCGGCTATTGGACATCAAACATATGGTCATTCTGACATATGTTTTAGAGTAAACCTGCTGCCACCACATTGGCTACTCTTTCTGATAAGCAGCAAGGGATCTTTTATATGCACCGTTCCACAGACAGGACAGCACATACCACGGCCTTTGATGAACCAGTTGTGGATCACTGGTTGGA
>JAULBS010036356.1:0-10104 GCA_032355785.1 Symmetromphalus regularis
TAGGAGCTTTTTCTGAAATACAGAGGGAAATGGTGCATTCTGGTGAACTTTGAGGATCCTTTTCCTCCAACAAATTCTACTTAAATTTGTTTTTGCTTGTGTTATCAATTTCTTTTATATCATCCATATCCCTGTAGCAGAATTCCACTGAAACAAATTGTCTCTAAAGTGAATTTTACGAGATATGGCCACGTTGCGGAGACAAGCTTATGGGTGCAGCCATGTTGGATTTCCATGTGACTGCGCTCAACAAATATATCCTCATTGCTTCGCAATTTTCCGTAAAACATCAGATATGGCTGAAGTGATCCGCGATAAACTGAAGTAAAGCGTGATCGTTCACAGAATACAGAGTGCCAACTGCTCAATTGTTTTTCACGGGAGCTGTTTCAAAACTATTTTTTATTTTCCAGGCTATGTTTCGTTGCTTAGAAGAGAAACGGCCAAAACAAATGGACCTCAAACCCCTCAAAATTATTTCATCAGATTTAGGTGATTCACAAGATCGATCCTGATGAAAATATCACCTTTTCCTGTTAAATACATTAAATCATGGAATTCATGTATCCTGATGGGGGGTACACTAAAATGTGTAATGCTTTTTCTAAATCCAGTACTGTTTTGTCAGTAAAACTAAAAATTGTCAATTAATTATTGCACATATGTAGTCAATGCATTAATTTCTTTTTGTCATTAATTTCGTAATGTACAGTACTACTATAGAAATATATGCTGGGGGTCTATATTATATCTTTATTAAATCACACACCAGTAACAAGAGAAAGTAAATAGATTACATAACATTATAAACCAACCAAAGATTCCTTTGTACTTCAGATTATCAGATGTGTAATTTTTCGTTTCAAGTTTTGCACCCTGTAGGCGGAGACGAGTGTTAACAACCCACAGTGGAGTTGTTATCAGAGAGTTAATACAACCTGAAAACAAACAAATAAAAACTTAAATAGATTTTACAACATTGACAAATTGAGTATCAGTTTAGGATTACACGAAAAATTCATTAACAATTCAGAGATAAGAAACAGAACTTTTAAGTGAAATAAAAATTACAGTTTCAAATGAAATAACTGTACATTTTATTTTTAAAACATAGACATCATTCTTAATCATTTGAATGAATTAGCTATTTGCAAGGTCATGGAAAATTCAATCTTAACCTAGGGCTAGATGGTTTCTAAATATGCTTCCCACATCACTAGCACTACTAGGCTGAGTAGTACATTCACAATGACAACACAACATTAGTGGTGTTCTAATTAGTTAAAGCAATTTACCACTTGATCAATACCTGAAATGAATCCCAAAGCAAGATCTTTTAGAGGGTCTGCTTTCCCTGTCTGTCCCAGGATGATGGACTTCAGGCCATTGAAAGCATAGAAGTAGATAAAATTTGAACAACACAAGGATGTAACCACAGGCCACAAACCTCGATATAGACCAGTACTAAAACAAAAAAGCATAATGAGGTTGTACTGATGACATACCACGTTAATGCAAAATGTTTTGGTTTCTTATCTCTACTAGTACTAATTTTTGTGTTTACTAAACATTCTAAAAATAAAGTTGCAAACTTAAGTGTTTTCTTGGTGAAAGAAGTTTTAGTTTAAGTTAACTGATAAATAGTGGCATTTTTTTGGCTTACCTAAGTCTATTAAATGTAGTCCTGGATTACAAAAACCGTGGCTTTGAAAACTACTCAAGGGTTGCAGGAAACAAATTATGCATTAAAGAAAGAGAAAATGTGTTCTGTCTTACTCTTAATATTTATTTTTATTTTATATGGAATAAATAAATTCACTTATATGTCCAAGTGACATTTTATTACATCCTACACTCTAACTTTTTTGCATACCCTGCCTGCACTTACGTACATCTGGTTAATATAAATACTTACATTCCTTCCTCTTGGGCTATATTAGAAATAATTTTAAAAGAACGTTCTGCTTTTCTGTGGTCATCAACTAAAATATAAATCAGACGTAATAATCATTAAGACACATACATACATGCATACAATAAAGAAATAAAATTAACTGATGAGGAGAACAATATGACATAGCCATTTAATCCTACTATAGTAATAAAGGAATTTTAACTGCAATACATTTTTGTTTTATTACACACATGAGCAATACATAAGAAACTCCTTTTTATGACATTAACAGTCAAATGTTTAGAAAGGATATGTTACATCAGAGTTTAATACCCAACATTTTGACATTTCTGCAGAACTCAACAACCTTTACAAATGAACCATTAAACATGTCACTTGTAATATTTAATTAATGCTAATTATTATATTTATTGATGGTACATGTATGTAATAAACAGAGAACTATACACCCAATGTTTTGAACTTTTCTTAGGAAAACGACAGGGCCCAGTTGTTCAAAGCATTTTTATGTTAAGCTAATCATGGGATAGATGAATATTTCTCTTTAAAATATCTTCGTAGTAATTTCAAATATACTTCCGATTTGATTATTTATGGATAACTTAAGCTATAATAAGTTTCAACATCTCTTCATTTACTATTTGCAGTGATTTATAATTTGGTTTTGAAATATTCAACTAACACATGGTTAGCTTAACTATGGTTTGAACAACTGGGCCCAGATGTTTACTTCTGTCCATGTCACGTACCACTTGGGGGAAACAACAATGTATTTACAATTTTTATACTGATTTAAATCAAATGTCTTAAAACTATCCACTCCATAGAAATTACAAGAGAATTTTTTTTAGGGTCACAGAGTTCACTTGAAATATAATTCTTACTGTAATGTAAGAATTATAATAATGATTACGTTATGACTGGTTACCATTACTAGGCAATGACATAAATAAGGTAGTATTATTAAAGTAGACAAACTATGGAGATAATAAATAGCAAGGGAGATAACCTCAACAGAAAGGAACGTATTGTTTGTTTAATGACATCCCAAAACATTGTTTATTTAGCAGCTATTAAATGTTAAGACACATGGTGGGGTTTTAGGACTCAATGTCTACCACCACATAGACTACATTTTTTCTGATTGGTAGCAAGGGATCTTTTATATGTGCTTTCTCCACAAACAGAACCAGCCTTTGAAAAACCAGTTGTGGAACAGTGGTCAATAACTTCATCAGGTCATGATGACTTGGCTAATGCAAGGAAGATAACCTCAACACCTGACAGATGTTTAAAGACTTTTACTGCAATATCTACATGTGTGTATATGCAAATCTATATATTTAAAAAAAAATCCTTCATATTAAAGGCAAGATCTATAAAAAAAAAAAAAAAATGTTCACTAAACTAAATATTTCAATTTTTTTTTTTTTATAAAACATTGTGATATTATAAAATTATTTTAGATTTATGAGTTAATACACCTTCTGAAAGTTGAATTGCCATGACATTTCCATGACTCCAATAACAAAATTCAATGCCTATAGGACTCTTTGTAACAGCTCAATAAAACGTATTAAACCAGTGACAATAGAAAAACCTATCTTCTATTCAATTTACTGTTTCTCATTTGTATGTATTACACCTTCAGTCTAATGGTGTAATAACGATATAAATATTAGTCATATGACCAATTCAAACTAGAAACAATTTTGGACTTGCAATTTGAGATAACTAGACTAAGTGCTTTTAGTTTTACCAGTTTAAGAATTATAAATAATATAATTTGTATTAAAATTGTGTCTTACTTTTTTGTATTTTCAGGGTAGAGTGACTGGCACAGACATTATTTTCTATGACTTCTATGATGTTTTATTAAAAATCAGTGTTCCAAATTTCGAGACCGGAGATTTACATCCAAAATTCCATAACTTTCCAAGTTTTCCATGATGCCTGTTCACCAATTTATTTTACCCTTCAAAATGTGAAAACGAGCTAAACTGCTCTACAGTTTCCTCACATTGAAAATTCTCACCAGGATGATAGATTGCTTACATCACTGACACTTGATACTTGATGAAGTGCATAATAGATTGTTAAAATATATATTGCTCTCCAAAATGGAGAGCACATAAAAAGTTGTATTAATCCGATTAAAATACATATATCATTATATGCATGTAGGCTACTATAGTATACCATTTAACAAAGCAAGTTTCTGAAGTGAAAATAAAAATTCTCAATTATTATATGTAATTTTATAAATAAAATTGGTTGCAAATACATATATGTTTATCGGCTATATATTTTCAATTGCAACTGGTAGCTTAATCATGTGTGTACCTTGAAGTCTTGTTCTGGCTGTATCAAGTGGAAAAAATACTGTAATAGCCACAACACTGCCCTGAAATGTAAAAATACAATTATATAGCAAGTCAGATACATGAAAAATATATGGGATTGATTTACCACAGCAGTTTCTTTCATGATTTTATATTTGGCAACTGCTCTTCTGTCCCTGTCATGTCTTCTTGAACTAATATATGACAATAACTACCATGATGTTAATGAATTTCAACCACTCCAGTACAATATGGCCAGACTTCACTATGCTTTGCAAGTGCTTTTATAGTCTGACTAATTAATAGATGTTATACCCTGAAGAAATTTCACCTATAGGTCTGCATGGATGGGGAGGGGAGGGTCTTAGGGACCTCCCCAGAAAAATTTGGATTTTAAGTTCAAAATAGCGCAATCTGGCATCATCAGAGACCTTGCAGCTTAAATCACACATCCCCCTGGAACTTCACAGTATTAAATTCATTTTCTGTAAGAGACGGTTATTCTACATGTTGCTATAATTATGAGATGAACAATAAGGACAATAAGAAACATTTTATTTAATGGCTTCGTACCATGTAACTTTGCCATTCCAAACACTTGGTGGTCTACGTCCTGAACTGTTTATAACTTGAGTCACTTGATTAAAAACCCTTTACTGCATATCCTGTTTGATATGGTAAACTAATCCCTTCCACTTACCTTTTAGGACGTAACCAAGTAATCATAAAAAATTCAGACATGGAGCTTACGATGGCTACATGGCCACCATTTTACATCATTTTAAATAACTGTCAAAATCTCGATAATCAGAGGAGCTATATTAATTTTTTTTTTAACTGCATTGCATAGCTGTTGAAATAATCTATAAATCATTTCATTATGGCATTTCAAGTATGTATATTGACATTTACACTCTTAAACCCCAGAAACCCAAATTTATTTAAGGGAAAGCTGTTTTTATGACCTGAATTCATTACAGACATGCCATTTTGCATTATTTTAAATAATTGTCAAAATCTCGAAAACCAGAGGAGCTATTTTTATTTTTTTAAACTGCGTTGCATAGGTATTGAAATAATCGATAAATCATTTCATCACAGCATTTCAAAATCTCTGAGAGTTTTTTAAGTATTACAGATTTAAAAACAAAATAATGGTGTTGTGTATGTATATTGACTCTTGAACTCCAGAACACAGGATTTATTTAAGGGAAAGCTGTTTTTATGACTTGAATTCATTACTGACATGCCTGTGATGAAAACTGGCATAGTTTCCCAAAATTTCCCGTTTGGCCGCCATCTTTAAAAATGGCCACCATTTTGCATTATTTTTAATATTTGTCAAAATCTTGTTAACCAAAGAAGCTATTTTTATTTTTTAAACTGCGTTGCATAGGTACTGAAATAATCTATAAATCATTTCATTTCACCATTTCAAAATCTCTGACATTTTTTTTTATTAAGTATAACCGATTTTTTGCAATATAATGGCGTTGTGTATGTATATTGAAATCTACACTCTTGAACCTCTGAACCCCAGATTTATTAATGGTAAAGCTGTTTTTATTACCTGGATTAATTTCTGTCATGAAAACTGATATGTGTCTTTTCCCAAAAATTGCATGTTTGGCTGCCATATTTACAAATGGCCCCCTTTTCATACCGTATTACCAGTATATTGAATAAATATTTATATCTGGATAACTAATTAACCGATTTTTTTTTTTTAAATGGCATTCTCTAGATATTAACTTGATCTATAAACCACTTAATTGTTGTATTATATGTATCCAACAGTATTTTCAATTTTTTTCATAAACGAAGAAAAAAAATAAGGCCAAAACAATTATTTTCTTTATTTTAGCAGTAGAACTTGACTTTTTAATTATATTTATTTGTCATTTAATAACAATGGTTCAAACGCATTCCTCCTCTTCATCAGTGTTCCTTGGAAGATTCGAACATGATAGCTTCAGTTTCATCATCATCACTAAAGATGGGCTTCCAAATGAAATACAGTTACCCGTAAGTGACAAATCTGACGATGATGAAACTGAAGCTATCGTATTCAAACCTTCCGAGGAAGACAATGATGATCAGGAGTGTATTTGACAATTAAATATAATAAAAAAGCCAAGTTCTACTGTTAAAATAAAGTAAATAATTGTCTTCGCCTGATCTTTTTTTTTAAATAATTGAAAATTTTATTTCACACTAAAGCGATTATAGTCCAAAAACTGTTGGATATATATATAAACAAAACAAGTGATTTATAGATAAAATTAATACCTGAAGAATGCCGTTTAAAAAATATAAATTGTTTAAATAGTTATAAAGATATCAATATCTATTCAACAAAATACGAAAAGGTGTCCATTTTTAAAGATGGCGGCCAAACAGGAAATTTTTGTAAAAGACTCATATGTCAATTTTAATCACAGGCATGTCAGTAATGTAAAGTTTGTTTTATTTAACGACACCTCTAGAGCACATTGATTTTTATCTTATCATCAGCTACTGGACGTCAATTGTCAGGTCATAAAAACAGCTTTCCCTTTAATAATTTTTAAAGATGGCGACCAAATGGGAAATTTTGGGAAATGACTACATGCCAGTTTTTATCACAGGCATGTCAGTAATGAATTCAAGTCACAAAAACAGCTTTCCCTTTAATAAATCCTGGGTTCTGGAGTTCAAGAGTGTAAATGTCAATATACATTCACAACACCATTACTTAAAAAACTCTCAGAGATTTTGAAATGCCATGATAATAAAATGATTTATTGATTATTTCAACAGCTATGCAACACAGTTTAAAAATTAAAATAGCTCGTCTGGTTATTGAGATTTTGACAATTATTTAAAATAATGCAAAATGGCGGACCTTTTTAAATGTAGCAGCCATGTTTAAAGATGGCAGCCAAACGGGAAATTTTGGGTAATAACTCCTGTGCCAATTTTCATCACAGGCATGTCAGTAATGATTTCAGGTCATAAAACAGCTTTCCCTTAAATAAATTTGGGGTTCTGGGGTTTAAGAGTGTAAATGTTAATATACATACTCAACTTCATACATATTTTAAAAATCTGTTATACTTAAAAAAACTATCAGAGATTTTGAAATTTTTCACCAATCCACCAGACCAGTACCAACTAAATTTTCTAGCCTGCCAGACTTTCTACTAGTCCACCAGCATATAGAACAATATATACTTTTTTAACAACAGAGGAAACGTATGATTATCTGACATGGCTTAGACAGGGTGGGGGATTCGAAAAATAAAATTACTGTCAATGAGAAAAATACAGATTGTCCGTCCGACTGGTTGTTGCATTTTTTAACTCGTCCGTCAGAATATTTACTTGCATTTGGTGAGCAGGCGAGTACTTTCTGCACCCCTGAATCAGGTCATAAAAACAGCTTTCTCTTTAATAAATCCTGGGTTCTGGGGTTCAAAAGTGTAAATCACTAAATGTCAACATACATACATAACGCCATTATATTTCAAAAGATCTGTTATACTTAAAAACCTATCAGAGATTTTGAAATGGTGTAATGAAATGATGCCACGTCCGTCACGCATATTAATAAGTAAATTATTCCAAAAAATGGAAGTACAAAATATGTTTGTTCTTGGGTGTTGCAAACATACAGTACCTCATATGGTATCTATTAACACAAAATGTAGAGAAAAGTATACACAAGTTTTCATAGAAACATATGTAGTCTTATAGTGTCAAAATGTAATGTCCGTCACAAAAAATGACCATGAAATGCCCCATATCTACTTGAAATTAAAAAAAAAAAATTGACCTTTCATTTAATTTATAAAACCGTTTACCTTTTTGTTCTACAATCCCTAGTAGAAAATTTATTGTTAAAAATGATGCATATGCCAAATGACAGAAACGGCACTCTTCGGCATGTTCACTCGATTGCTTTCTTTGGGAAACCCATTCCACAAAGTAAAATTTGGGATTCTCCCATCTGATTTTGTTTATGCATTTGCACCAATCGTTACATGGAGCGATTCAGTTTGCTGTTTACGCAAATCGCATCCGCATGAATCAAGCCTATGTATTTATCCTGGAGTAATCAATTTCTGGTCTATTAAGGGGAAAAAAGTTCTGCACATGCACAATTGTAATCGTAGAATTAATGTAAACGGATAATATTTTTCCATGGTTATGTTACTATTAAAACCAACCAACAAATCTTTCAAATCTTATGTTTATATATTTTTTTTTATGAAATCGATACCTGGTCGGATGTTGACATTTTGTTAATTTCTCTCCAGAGCCAGTCTATATTTAGAAAGTGTTACAGTCTAGCTGTCGTACCATAAAACACATGGAGAACCATGTGGGTCATATATCTATGATAAAAAAAACCAGAACCTGGTGAACTTGAAAGCGTGAATAAAGTAACATCAGGCACTAATCTACTTTATCTAGCCGGTGAAATGGGTCTTTTCTTTGCTGAAAGTTTGCTCAGGTCGCAGACTTATTAGCAGAATTTGCCATAATATTTTGCTCGAAGGAAAGTGAAAAACAAATCCCAGTAACTAGGGGCAAACAGTGACATCGATTTGTGATGCAAACCCAAAACAAACCACACAAACAAGTAACAAATCTCGTATGATACATGTTTATTGTCCCCCGTCAATGACCGGCTATTTCTGGTAATGTGGAATGGACTGTGTCGGCTTTGTTCGGTTACGTAATATAAACAAGATTCCAGTTACTTTGCTAGAGATGCATTTAAAAACGTGTCGTCAGTTGATTCAGTGCTAATATTCAAAGCTGTTGGAGACTGGTCTACATGCACTCTTTAAATTTAGCTTTGCTAAAATATGGACACCTCAGCGAATAAGCTTAATTAATTTTTAATAGTTTCTAAGACAGTGGTTTTGATTGGTTAATTGCTAGTATGTTGGCTTTTCCTTTGCAAATCAGATGCTTTTACGGTAAATAATTGTTGTGATTCTGGCAACTACAAAAGTTTCGATCCACTTCGCGGTCTTGTTGTCAGTAGTTGATATTTTCAATCGCATATCTATTGAAGTCATATGGTTGTTGATTCTATTTATATCATTATTTATTTATTAAATCTTAATTAAAAATAACTGTTTATGGTGGAAAATGTAACAAGAACATGTTTTTGATTATGTGCGCAAAATGGGTAGACCATTAAAAAAATGGAGATTGAAGAGCTCTGCGGTTTCCCCACCAAATATTAAAAAATAAAAAATTATTAAAACAATATTTAAATGTTTTTGTCTTTTTGTTGTTAATTTTAAAATTTCCCCTTAAAAAAGCGCGTTAGCATAGGCCCACATGAGACAAACCCATTAACTAAATACATTTTATTTTTGCTAGGTTCACTTCTCCCATTTCTCTCAAATTTCTCCCTTTTCTTATAGGAATGGAGAAGTCACTTCTCCCACTTCTTCTATCCTAGATTAGTGCCTGTAACATATGAACATATTTATAAATTGTTTTTCAAAAGCAAACTTTATCTATTCTTCAAGACAGTGTGGGCACAAAAACATCTGACAACGCATTGCTCAAAACACACCCAGTAGTTTAAATTATTTTTTATATTACTATACTATAATGAAGGACAATTTTACACTTTTACTTTTTTCAGTATTTATATATTTTAATTATTCTTTAAGCCATGTCCAAGCAAACATCTTCCTAATTATTATTATTCTTTGGGACATTTTTCTTCTTCAAGCGAGTAATGCATGTCATGTGACTTCGGCCAGTGACAATTGCTGCTTATTTTGGTATGTATTGATGTTGCACGTTATTTAATGTGAATCTACAATGCCAAATGAGTGT
>JAULBS010036367.1:0-10104 GCA_032355785.1 Symmetromphalus regularis
CATTTGGAATTATAAGAATTGAACTTGATAATGTTTGAGGTTCATGGAAGTATGAACTGCAAAACAGCTTTACACACATACTTTGCCATTCATACAGTGAGTTAAGCGATTTTGCAGTTCATACTTCCATGAACCTCAAACATTATCAAGTTCAATTCTTAAATGTCTTCTAGTAGTGTGCAATTAAGAAAATGTTCACGGCAAAATAAATACTGTTGAGAAACAATATCTACCGCATTTTTCACAGCAAGGTTAGCATAAAGTATACTTTATTTTTAATAATAAGAAAAAATAATCATGGAAAAAAAATTAGTCTGCAGCAAAAAAAGTGCCATGGAAAATGAAAAACTCCATGGCAATGTCCACAGCATTGACGATTGCCACGGGCAATTTGAGGGGTAGAGAGTCATTAAAAAATATTTTATTTACTGTGTGACAGTATCATTATGTTATAGTCACTGTGACATAAAATTAATAGGTGATGAAAAAAAATCAAATAATTTTGATTTTTTTTTTCGTTTTCTCATTATTTAATCTTCATTCCTATGACAGTTTTAGTTTATAGATTATACAAAATGAAGTGATTAGCTATAGTTGAGATAAACGTTAACTGTTCTGTTTTCAGGATTATCACTGGTGGTGGAGGTCTTACACAGTGTCGGGAGGCTCGGCGGTTTACATATTCGCTTATTCTATATTCTACTTCATCACAAAGGTGGGTCTGATAGACTTCAGTCCTTTTTCTAATTAAATTATATACTTTATGAAAACTTGAGTGGTTTTATAATGCTGTAAAGCCTAAGATTTTTAAAGCAGTTAGACCAGTTATCGTATAGTTACCATGGTCCTTGGAAGAAAATAAGTTTTTATAATTTCTATTATAGGCATAACAACCTTCTGAATTTGTTACATTAAGGTGCATTGTTGTTGTAAAAGCTATCATAAAATTGGTTTACAGCGGCATTTTACTGCCATTGATTGAGCCTGAGCGGTCCAACGGTAGGACACCAGACTCTCAATCTGAAGGCATCGGTTCAAAACCCATTGAACGCTGGCTCATATTTGACTATGTGTCAGAATTACCAAATGTTTGACATCCAGTAGCCGATGATTAACAAATTTCTGTGCTCTTGTGCTATCATTAAACAAAAAACAAAACAATGTATTGCCATTACAGAAATATTAATAAATTTTATGGAATGCTAATTTCTTGAAATTGTCATTGCAATGCCACTGCAAAAGAATTTTAGTGACAGCAATTAAGTGCAGTAACAACATTGTCTGAATTTCAGGTGCTGAGAAAATAAAAAATAATAATTAAAAAATTAGTCATTTGTCTTCTCTAACTTTACTAATTAATGTAATAGTAATTAATAGAATAATTAACATAATACTGAACTTTAAGAGAATTTGTCTTCTCTAACTTTACTAATTAATGTAATAGTAATTAATAGAATAATTAACATATTACTGAACTTTGTGATACCTGTTGTTGTCTTTCTGACCGTGTTTGTGTGTTATCTTGCAGCTTCAAATAACCGAGTTCATCCCGTCGCTACTCTACCTGGGTTACACGATGCTCATAGTGATAACATTCTGGATTCTTACGGGAACTATCGGTTTTTATGCAGCCTACTGGTTTATCAGAAAAATATACGGTGCTATCAAGATAGATTAAAGCAAAACAGTGTTTTAAGTGACAAAGCATATTATGAATGAATGAAAGGTGATACAGGAGATTTTTGCATCTTGACGGTTTCTGAAGCACGTCGAAGAGGTTCCAGTGTTCGTACAGTTCACAGGGTTGAATGTTCTGCACATTATCTTCACTTTAGGAATATCAGAAGTGTTTCATTTTCATTGTGTAAATCCATTTAGGCTTCAGGTACTTTAGAACAGTTTATCCACTCTTAATGAAGAGGGTATTTTCTCTTTATTATTTTTTTTGTTGTATTTGCACAAGAAATATCTATGCGTTCTCTCTCTCTATATACATATAGCTCTTATGGTCTGAAACGACATTTAACAACTTTCAATTAAAGATGCTTGTTTATGTATTATATACATAATTTATTAAAGTGTTGCAACAGAAGATGTTGCTGTAAGGATACAAAGATTGTATTATTTGGGATAACAAATAAAAATAAAAATTAAACCATACTGTTTTTGCAAAGTAGTACTATTATGTTTTAGTATAAAACTGGATGGGTAGATCCTAGCTTATTCACTTGAGTGTTGCCCAATGTGATTTTGTTGTGTGCTTGAAAGCCCTTGGTGTACTTGATCTGATTTGGTTTATTCTCATCCTAACTTTTGCCACAAAACTGATATTTGAAAAGCCATGGTTATGTGGTGTCATGTCTGTGGGAAAGTTCGCATAAAAGATCTCTTGCTGCTAATGGAAAAATGTAGCACATTTAAAAATTACTAAATGATTGACATCCAGAAGCTGATGATTAATAAATCAAAGTGAGTATTTATTTATTTAACGACCCCCCCCCAGCACAAAAGTAAACATCGGCTATTGGGGGTCACAAAATCAAAGTGAGATCATAGATTTGTTTTGTAGAAAGCTGATGTGCTTATCTTTTACTCAGATGAATTAAAACTCATCACAAAGATTCAGTATCTTAACAGATATTTTAAAAAGACTTTCTGATATAAACAAACATTTCCTTGGGAGCAGAGCATTATGGTGAATGGTAACATTTTTGTTTTTAGATTTGTTGGACATTAGAATGTAGTATAGTACTGGGGTTATTAGGTAGTCAGAGATGTATATCACAGGGTTTGGTGGATTGTGGTATATTACTGGGGTTATGAGGTAGTCTGGGATGTGGTATATTACAGGGGTTATGAGGTAGTCAGGGATGTGGTATGTCACAGGGTTTGGTGGATTGTGGTATATTACAGGGGTTACGAGGTAGTCAGGGATGTGGTATATCACAGGGTTTGGTTGATTGTGGTATATTACTGGGGTTATGAGGTAGTCCAGGATGTGGTATATTACAGGGGTTATGAGGTAGTCAGGGATGTGGTATATCACAAGGTTTGGTGGATTGTGGTATATTACTGGAGTTATGAGGTAGTCAGGGATGTGGTATATCACAGGGTTTGGTGGAGTGTGGTATATTACTGGGGTTACGAGGTCAGGGATGTGGTATATCACAGGGTTTGGTGGTTTGCGGTATAGTACTGGGGTTACGAGGCTGTCAGGGATGTGGTATATCACGGGGTTTGGTGGATTGTGGTATATTACTGGGGTTATTAGATAATTATGGATGTGATATATCACAGGGTTTGGTGGATTGTGGTATATTACTGGGGTTATTAGATAATTATGGATGTAGTATATCACAGGGTTTGGTGGAATGGGGTAATCAGGGATGTCCTACATTTATATCACAGGGTTTGTTGGACATTGAATTGTGTATTACTGGAGGCAAAAAACAGCAGTGTGGTAAAATATTAGGCAAAAAAAAAAGATTAGTTTCTAGTTAGAAGCAACTTCAGAAATGATGCAGTTTTTGTTTTGCTTTCATCCCTCAAGGAAAACATAAACAGAGTAGATTTGCCAGTTTTCACAGGATACAGCTACATTGCTGAAGAAGCTGATTGTCATTGTCTATAAACAAATCATACTAAAATGGAGACATTTAATCCACGGATAAAATTTAAAAACATTGTGCAAGGTCAAATCTCATATGCATTTGGTCCAGAAATAGTTATCAGTTTTTATTATGTAGAGAGTAGTTTGATTTATTTGCGCTCTGGATATGATAATCAGTTTTTATTATGTAGAGAGTAGTTTGATTTAGTTTATGCTCTGTGATGGAAACAAGCAGGTTATTGTTTGTGGTTAATAGTCTGTCATTTATTACATTCATTTAAGCAGGTTGATGTAAATATTCCATAAGCCTGTTTTCTTTACAACTTAAAACATACTTTCCATTGTTGCTTGACATTGTGATGTATTTACGGCTGCTGTAGACTTTGACAATAATGTTACATATTAATTATAATTTCTTGCTCAGAGTATATTTTAACACACCTAAGATGTGTTTTACATGAAATTGCAAAAAAATACTTATTTTAGAACCTGGTGTTTGTTGAAACTTCAAATGTGTTTTAGATGAAATTACAAAAATACCAATTCAAATGAGGGTCAATGTTTCCATTTTGAGGCACCTACAACCTGATGTTTGCTCTAACTCAAAATCCGTTTTACTTGAAATTGCATTGTTGCAGTGTCATTTACTTTTAGGTTAAAGTGACAAAACCAAAATTTGTGTCTTCTGTTTTTAGTCAATAAAAAAAAAAAAAGTACCTTATTTTAGAATTGAAAGCCTGGAAATAAGTGGCATTGACCAGTACAAATTTGTCATTTTGGAAGATTTGACAGTCACAAAGTTAATTGTGTTGGTCAGTTTGTTCAACACTCTTGTTTTAACTTTTGGTAACAATAACATTTCTGTATAAAGTTGGTTTCATGCAGCTTGTGTCTATTGAATAAATTGCGAAAAATTAAATAATAAAAAGTATACACCATAAAAACAGAGCATATTAAATTGTGTGTCAGGAACATTTTCTTTAATGTCCTGCACAAACTGACTGATGCTGGACATTTTGACCAGCTGAACTAAAATAATTATTTCCAGGCCTGTCGAGTATATATAATACAGCAATATTCTGACAAGCCAAACTTAAAAAGCACTTCAACATGTGAAGTCTGCTATGTTTACTATAACAAAACTACAAACTGCATGACAACATTAGAATTTATCTGTTGAGAGGTATATAAGTGACAGACACATGGCAAAACAGACAGTGATAATGGTGTCACTCAGATAATCATACCCTGTCATACACTGGGTGACTTCATTTCATAGGTGAATAGTTCTATTTCAATGTATTCAAGTATTCAATACATTTAGATTTAGATGCACGGATGCATGCACACACAAACGCATGCCTGCATATACACCTACAATTCACAAATAAAGAAACTAAACTATACTGCTAACCATTACATTTGTAAATGAACAAAATAATGAACCTTGGTGGTCCAGGGGTAGACTGTCGGACTCTCAAGCTGATGACAGTTGTTCAAAACCCACTGGAGGTTAGCTCACACTTGATGACATATCAAAATAACCAAATGTTTGACATCCAATAGCCGATGATTAATAAATAAGTGCTCTAGTGGTGTCATTAAACAAAATAAATTTTTTAAAATGTAAAAAATGTCCGCGGACGGATTTCTTTTTTTCCAAGGTGTATTTTTTCTTATTATTAAAAATAAACTATACTTTACATTAAAATTGCTGTGGAAAATGCTGTGGACACTATTTCTCTACAACATTTATTTTGCTGTAGACATTTTCTTAATTGCAGTATATAATAAATAAAATCTGACACAGAATCTGGTATTTTCAAAATGAAAAAAAATTATAATAATTCAACCTTGGTCTATTCTGTATATTAAAGGCATAGTCCCACAGAATTTAAGGTGTTTTTTTTCCCTAAATATTGATTACGAATGAAGCTTAAATGCTTATGTTATACTAGGTCTCGTTTTCATATCACACAAGACTTTTTAACTGAACCATGGTATAGGTAATTCCATATAGAGTCAATAGAATTTTTTTCCCATTTTAAAATTTCCAATTTCAAGATCAGAACTACTCGTGGGGCGAAATAAATTGGTATGAACTGTTTTTGCAGCTACAAAAATATTCAGAAGTTTTAAAATAATGGCTAATGGAGGAATACCCATCACGTGACTCGAAATATATACGTCACACCTTCAAAGGAAAAAAAGTTTTCGATTTATTTATCCATGAACATAATTGATTATTATTTTTAAAATATTGATAATAAGCGAGATGCGGTGGTTATGTAAGTAGTTTAATGAAGTATTTCTGTGGAAAAATCAAATGTTTATATTTAAAAGTAATTCCTTGTTTGGAAATTAATTAGGTCAAGGGTATGTGGGAGTATGCATTTAAGAACTCTTAGGTATATCTAATAATTATTATATAAGAAATAAAACTGAATACATACTGTAATTATGCCCAGACACATACTTTTTTAATATGAAAAGATTGAGCTTGGTCTATCAATCTCAATTTTGAACGACAATTATGTATACAGAAATAAAAATTATACTCGAAATGCCCAAACATGTTTTCTCTGTTACTAAGACCTATTCAAGCTCTCGGTCGCTCGATCAATTCCATTAAACATCAAATCCACCTTTAATACACCACTGTCGTCAAAAGAGAAAACCGTGGCATTGAAAATTCTGTTTCAGGTTCAATGACTACAGCTTCCATTGTGTGTTTATGTACTGACTGTAAAGAGAAAATCATGTTACCGTCATTCTGTGATCTGTCTCTGTACGCTGACAATATAGACTCGTATTTAACAATTCATAAAATTCAGAAAACATTAACTGTGACGTAGAGTTGTGTAAATGAATTTTATATACAGATCTCATAGAAAAGCTTATTAAGAAGTTGTTGTACCTGGCAAGTAATGAATACACATGCTTGTTGCATTCGATTTATAGTTATTTTAAAATCCGGGACTCATTTTCTCTTTGATTGTTATGTAAATACATTCATGCACAGATTTCATTGAAGAGCTCGTAAGCTTCATGTAGCCAGACAGTCAGTCAGACAGACAGACAGACAGACAATCTGCGAGGTACAGTCTTTAAGACAGGTAGGTTTACTTAGTAAATAGTTTTAACTATGTCTAACATTTATTATGACAGATATGAGTATAATGGGTGTAAGCCCAAAATGATAAGTAAGGACAATATACATGTGTACATGTATGTATTTAACAAAGTAAAGTTTGTTTTATTTAACAACGCCTCTAAGGTACAATGATTTTTATCTTATCATCTGTTATTGGATGTCAATCATATGATCATTCTGACATATTTATTTAGAGGAAACCTGCTGCCACCTCATACATGTAGGCTACTCTTTCCGATAAGCAATGGGTTGTTTATATCCACTATCCCACAGACAGGACAGCACATACCACAACCTTTGATGAACCAGTTGTGGACTACTGGTTGGAATGGAAAATAGCCCAAACTGCAAATGGGTCCAGTGAGGAGGATCGATCCGATGACCGACAGCTTCACAGGCAAACACTCTACCATATGATCTACATCCCACTTCCTTCTTTCTTTACAATTTCACATCATTATTACATCATAATTACTGTGATGTCATGTACATATACCTTTCCTTTTAGCCTCTTTGAAGTCATCCTAGTATTTTAATATATTAATAACAATTAATTTAACTATATTTTTACGCATAATTCTTTGACTTGATTTTGGATATATATGTTGACTTGTATTAACCATTCCATTTTTTGTGTGAAATGTTTCATTTTTCTTATGAAACAAATTGTAGATATAGACAATTTACATAACATTTATAACAACTTGCCATTGTATCAGGTTATTTCGTTTTTTAATAATCTCTACTATCTCAGAGGTAGAGCATTTGAGTGAGATGCAATTGATTATTGGATCGAACCCCCTCAATGGACCCATTTCCAATGCTATTTCTCATTAGAAAAAGTAAAGTTTGTTTTATTTAACGACGCCTCTAGAACACATTAATTTATATTGGACGTCAATCATATGGTCATTCTGACATATGTATTTAGAGGAAACCTGCTGCCACCACATAGGCTACTCTTTTTCGATAAGCAGCAAGGGGGCTTTTATATGCACCGTCCCACAGACAGGACAGCACATACCATGGCCTTTGATGAACCAGTTGTGGATCACAGGTTGGAATGATTTCTCATTAGAATCGGTAGTCCACAACTGACATGCTGGTATTAAGTTAAATTGCATTTTGGCAAGGCTTCACTTCAAAATTAAATTCACTTAAATTGCATTTTGGCCTCTCACTTGCATGTTTAGCAATACATTTCTTTTTCATGATAACCCAAAAAGTTAAACATGTTTTTGTCTTTGATACACTTTGTATGGCAGTGGCCATCTTGAATTTCGGAAACTAACTAATGTCTAACTGTTTGTTTAACACTACCTAAACACATAATAACAGATACCAAAATGATCTTTCTGCAACATTTCTGTCTAAAGTTATTCACATTTTCATATTTAATGGACTTTCGTTGGCGGCCATTCATTGGGTTTCGCATAGGTAACTATATTACACATTGCTTTCAAACTTACTTTCTGCAATTCTAAAACTAGATTTGTCTGGGTTATTTTTAATTTATTTATTTATTTTTATAAGTTGCATTAACAAATTGAAATGTTTAGCACAACATTATTAAAGTGCCACTAACATAGTTCTTTTTAGTGTAATATATACCTTAATTAATTACATGATATTGTGACTCACATAGACATTTTGTAAAATGGTGTGTTTCTAATATTGATACATTCTTGTTAATGCATGAAAAAAAGACATTTTACAGCAGGAATTAGCATTTAAAAAAATATATATAAATTATTATTGAATGTTCTTTATAAATAATGATATGACCAGTATTCAAGAACTGGTTTATCAAAGGTCATGGTATGTGCTGTCCAGTCTATGGGAAAGTGCCTGTAAAAGATCCATTGATCATAATCAGAAAGATTAGCCTATGTTGTCTAGGGGTCAGTGACTCATGGGTCACTTCTTTGGGAGTCATTTGAGGAAAATTGAGGGTCATGAACTTAATTTTCACAGATTTTTCAGGGTCATTTTAATTCGATTTAATTTGTTTTTCGGCATGTAACAAACATTGTAAATTGAAATGAAATCTTTTAAAAATAGAATGAAAAAGTGTAAAAATATCATTTTTTCTTTGTTTCCTATTTATTTATTTATTATTATTATTATTTTTTATTATAAAGTAAGGGTTAAAACAAGAAAATAGTGTGGGTCAATATGACCCAAGCTCTTCGCCACTGCGCTTCAATTTCGTGATTTCACGAGTATTTGACTCGAGCTCCCGAGTCATCGAGAGCGCTTGTTGTGGTAGAGGGTTTCCTCTAAAGACCACAAGTCACAAAACACTCTATGTCTGACATCTACTAGCTGCTGAATAAACAATGTGCTGAAATGTCTCTAAACAATCAATTCTTTACATTACATTTCTTAACTTTAAAAATAATAACTAAAAGTAAAAGGAACAAATTTTATTGAGACTGTTTCATTTTAGATAATGAAATAAAAAGGAAGAATAGAAAAGTTTATCTAATCTAAAACACAATCATGTACAGTCAAACCTGTCTTAAGCAGCCACCCGAGGGAGTAAGAAAGCATTGCCTTTTAAAACAGGTGGCTGCTTAAAACAGGTTAAATTATATTAAATTAGCTGACTTGGGATAAATTAAAGGTGACCCTTTAACACAGGTGGCTGCTTAATACAGGTGGCCACTTGGGCAAGTTTGACTGTACTTAGAAACATATCATTTTGGGATGTTTATTGTTATTTGAAATACATTGTAGTTTAAAATGTTAAAAAATAAATGCTCCTATAACTTTAAGAGTTAATGCTTTACTTTATTTCAACATATTGTTTAAGTATTAAATATTCAAATATTTACAAACAGTACTTCAGATATCCATTTATGTATGATTTAAGCTAAGAATGTCAAATTATATACAATTATTAACATGTTTGTAATTAGAATCTTGTGTGACACTGTAATATCGCTATAAAAACTGGCATTTAGTAAATAATCATTTTATTATGATGGGCCCTTCATTTTGTATGCATTCACAAAGGCTGAAGTAATTAGTCAGTTGGTTGTCATTGGTGACCACATTTTAAGAGCTGGCACCTACAAAGAATATTTTAATCACCATAGCTCCTAACTTCACTTTAATCCCCTGAATAACATGATTGGTGGAGGTCAGGATGTCAGTAGTTCTCATGTAGATGGAGGGGGAACAAACTACCTCTGGTGATTACCAATGTCAAATGCTTATAGCGCCTTAATAAGATGGACGGCCTCCGTGGCACAGTGGTAAAGCTATCAGACTCGAGGCTGGTAGGTACTGAGATCAAATCTCAGTCGAGGCATGGGATTTTTAATCTCAGTATCGG
>JAULBS010036378.1:0-10104 GCA_032355785.1 Symmetromphalus regularis
ACACCTACCCAATGTGCTTTGCCGAGCACTCACTCTGGGTAGGAGCCGATTTGATCCCAGTACCTACTAGTCCTGAGTCTAACAGCATAACCACTGCACCACTGGGGCCGGTTAGAGAGACCGGGAAGAACCTATGAAACAACTGAAGTGATTAGGTGTATTGGAGAAATTACTCAAGTAGCGGATCCAGGGAGGTCCATTGGGGTCAGGATCACCCTTTCCTCGATTTTTTTTTTACCATTTCCCGAGTGTGAGGACGTGAAAATTAATCATTTTCCCCTCATTTCTATTCACTCATCACTTTTGGACCCACCTCCGCCTTTCAGAAATCCACATCTGGATCCCCTCCCTTTCAGAAATCCTGCAAGGATCATCAAGGCTTTGAAATATATATGTGGGTTTTTTTGTGCGTGTGTGCGCATGCGTGCGCGTGAATACTTGATGAAAAGACTGACGATATTTTTTGTATAAAGATATTTTATTCAGTACTTGTGACGTTCACACTTTTCTTTTGTTTGAGCATGGTTTAATTACTGAGAATAGGACAATGTTTTCTATTTTGTTTTGGATATACCTCAAATGATCCCATAATATAATCAGCCATTTACCCAAGTAAGATTTGCGGTCTACGGCTACGGCCCAGTTTCTCGTTCAGTCGTTGACGGTTCAGCCATGATCTAAATTTTAACTAATTGTCGACGAGAAATTTAGGTTTTACTGGAGACTCAGTTGATCGTGAATTTTTGTGAGTTGATTTTTAGACTCAACTATTAGTGCACGGCAAACATTATCTTGCCTTCGAAAGTCGTGTCAAGGTGCATCGGAGGCATATGCCGATTTTTTTTTTTTTAAATTACCGTTTTAGTGTCACAGCAAAAGGATTTACAACAGCAATCAAGTGCTGTCCAGTCCTAGATTAACCATCAAGCAAAATAAATTCATGCTTAGGGCCACAAAGGAAGAGGGGCCACACAGATTTTGTCCAGTGCAGATTTACAGTGGACTATGGTGCAAATGTTGCAGCTGAACCAGGGCCCACAAAAAAGATGCTCCATATTAATTGAAAAAAAAAAAAAAAAACATACCATTTTATTTTACGGTTTAGTATTGTTTTCTTTTTGAATTGTATATAATACATATGGGGGTACCACAATCTTTTCTGTGTTTAGGTCCTTTAAAGGGTTAATCTGGCACTGATGCCTTCACATCATTTCAAAGTTTAAAAGAATGCATTTATGAAATCAAGCTTTGTTAAAATGTATTTACCACTAAGCATATCTAATTAACCAAGTTACTTGTCCCATGTCAAAATTCCATTTGCTTTTGGCACCGTAATGGAAATTCCAAAACCCCTGATAGAACACATACATCCACAGTAGCTTGCATGGGGGGGGGGGGGGGTTAGGGGTTTATTACTATACAGTATTTACATATTTTGGAACACCATGGTTCCCCACATAATTTAATGCCTTAAAAATGGGAAACCAAAACAATTTGCCAGTTGAACCCCCCCTTTCCGTAAGACCTATGTATGCACTTGATCCACCTGAATCTGAAGAAAATGATTTGTTGGACATGCAAGAAAGCAACCATATTCCAGACTTTGCTCAGAGAGCAGTATGAATAACACAAACAGGGTTAAGTAAGTTATCTCTATTCAACAATTAACCACAAATACACAATTAGTATTCACAATTTTATTAAAATATACAGAATGAGCAACATCTGTATTTCCTAGATGACGGAGAAGTTCCATTTCGTAGCAGGATGTGGCACTGTGCTTTTCAATTTTCACAACAATGTCAGCTAAGTTCTTCCGTTATTGTTCTTTGCAGGATTAGTATTTTGATTTACAGTTTATAGAATTCCACAATAAAGTTATTTTATTTCTTCACAGTTCACTTCCAATAAAATGTTTGGTGTATTGATTCACAAATATCTGATTACTCTTGTATTCCCCATTGGTTCTGAAAAGTCAAAGAAACACTGTTAAGAAGGATATAAGAATTTATGATTAAAATGAAAATTCCATAAAAATATGTTATAAAATTATGTTTTATGCAGCCCTCAAAATTCGCAACGGCTATCAGCAGTGCTGTCGCAAAATGATCTGCGATGACATTTTTATCATTATCAGGTATTTACTTTGTTATTGTTTGAACTAAATTGCCGTTGCAAGATGATCTGAATTTCAAAGGCTGCTTATGACAACATCACTTGGCCAACAATGTCTTCAACAAACAGTCATATGATTAGACAGAGAAAACAAACATACTGTTGCCAAACCCAAAATAATGCATTCTAACAACTGTTGGCAGCAGTATTACTTTATCTGTCACTAAAGATAAACAACATTTGTGGAAAATATTGCTGAAAAATACTTTGTATAATCAAAGTATATAGCAACAGATAAATAGTAGTACCGTAAATCATGAAATTAATGCGTGCAACTAATTAATGCAATAAATGCGACAAACACTTCGACGCAATAATTAATTGACAAATTTTATTTTCTCATAAAAGATAATAGGTGTGCAGAATTTTTAGAAGTAAAATAAAAACATCATTTTAAATTATGATGAATATTATAAATAAATCGATCCAAAATATGTAATAAATCTTTAAACTCGCTTAACTATCAGAGAATTTGAGCAAAAAAATTAATAAATAAAGTCCGGCTTACTCTGTTAAAAAATGGAACTAGTAATCGTTTATTCTCCAAACCAACTTGGTATAACATGTAGTGTAGTCAAGTATAGACCATTGTTTTTGTTTCCAAAGTAACGCTGGAAAATCTGTTTAATTAATAAACTGCACTATTTGGAGATGAGTAATAATGTTTTTTGGAGAAAATCAGGAATTCTGTTTCAGATAGGTTTTTCTGCGATTCAGTCCGCATTTCCGTTATCGCGAAAACTCAGTGCCTCTAAGACTGCCGCTATGAAAAATGCTATAGTCTGTTTACACTATTTATAGTGTAGACTGCTTTCGACATGAAAGATGAAACAAAAATAATAATATGATTACAGCAAAGGTAGTTTCTTCTTTTATCTTTTTTGGCAGACGTTTTAATAATACGCATTTTTGTGCACTTCTGCATGGACGCAATAATTTCATGACGCATTAATTTCATGATTTACAGTACATGTTAATGATGCATGTAATACTAGTATGTACGCTTTGTCAAGCGATGTTAATAAAGATGACTTACAACTGAAACTCTAAACCTTGCTCATGCCTCAATGAAGGATCCATTGCACATGGTGATAGGCTCCAGGACTGGGTGCTGCATAGGACCCCCGGGTGACATGAGACTAATATATCTATTTTATATTAATTTTGTTATAGGCCCTTGTGCCTCCATGGCCCTGAGGCACTTTCCCCTCCTGACCACCCCTCTCAGAACACCTGCCTCTATCTCACACAAAATGTAAATATTAGCTATTGGGAGACGGATGAAACGGCTTAATTATTAAACTTTAAAAAAAGAAAGAAAATTAAATAAAATAGTAAATATTGAATATTTAGATATCGTTAACACAATATTAAGTATACAACCAAAAAACTTACATCCTGGTGTTTAATGCCTAGTTTCTTCTCTATATTCCCTGCTAAAATTTGTGATCGAAATGCGAGATTTTTCGTCTTCTCTATCACTTGTTGGTATGGTGACACAGCCTGAGCTCCCATCACAACATGTCCCTGAAATAATTCCAGCAAGATTAATAAAATTATGGCTGTAATATTTTGTCATGTTAGGTGAAAACTGCGCAAAGGAAAATTTAGTTTGCTCACCACAAGTATAAGTGTAGTTTATTGGACTCACAAGAGAAGACAGCTGCTCAAAACCTGCTGGCATACTTTTTTTTTTTTGGTAGGGAGGTGTTTCTTTTGTTTAACACCACTATAGCACATTGATTTATTAATCAGAGGCTACTGAATGTCAAATTTAGACATGTAGTCAAGTGTGAGCCAGCCTCCAACAGGTATTGAACCACTGGCTTCTTATTGAGAGTCTGGTGTTCTACCACTGAACCAGTGAGGCTCCAAATCCTCAGGAAAAGTGAGGGTATTTAGACCTCCTTGTACAAAAGTCAGGGGGTATTCATACCTCCAGAGGTGAAACAAAAAGGGTATAAGCCACTGCAAACAGCGCATGAATTAACTTGGACTTCAAATATATAAAAGTAAAATACAAAAAAAGTTTTTTTTACTGATACTGATAGTTATAACCAGTTTTTCTCTCTCAATAATTTGTATTTTAAAATATACCAAAATTCAGACAGCTTTCCCTTATAATATGGTAGTCTAACTCTTAAAATGTTACATTACGCACACACAGTGAGGTGACTCCAATTTTATATTTTTGTAGAGATTGCCATTACATGTTCATACCGTTTCCCTCCCTTCTTATTACGTGATTTTGAGCATTAGGAGCTACTATACCTCCATTTCTACGTGATGTGGAACACTGCTTCCGGCTGGCTTACACTTTCACATTTAGAATGTGTGTAAAAACAACAGCAAATATTTGACATCCACTAACTGATGACTAATAAATCAATAAGCTCTGGTGGTGTTGTTAAGCAAAACAAGTTTTATATAATCTGTTTTTCATTTATTGAATAATTATTATCACCATTCAGATTTATTTTGAAACTGGTTAACTGAAATGTCAGTGGGCAACCTGCTTGTAAAAATGTTCATTTTTCAAAAAAAAGTTTGTTTTATTTAACAATGCCTATGGAGCACATTGATTTTTATCTTATCATCGGCTATTGGACGTCAATCACATGGTAATTTTGACATGTATTTAGAGGAAACCTGCTGCTGCCACATAGGCTACTCTTTTCTGATAAGCAGCAAGGTGTCTTTTATAAGCACTGTCCCACAGACAGGACAGCACATACCATGGCCTTTGATGAACTAGCAGTGGATCACTGATTGGAACGGAAAATAGCACAAGCTGCAAATGGGTCCACTGAGAAGGATTGATCCGACGACTGACCGGTTCACAGGCAGACACGTTGCCATTTGAGCTACATCACACTCAGTTCATTTCTCAAATGACATAGTTAAATCAAGATAAAGATTTTTATAAAACTGTTAATAGAAATAACAGTACAAAGTTAATTTAATTATTTCCGTAAATTCAAATTGTTAGCAGAGATGAGAAAATCTCTACAGAACGATGAATGCATGTATGTCTGTGCATTTTAATATGGAGTAAGGGGCATAATCTTGTTTTTAAAAATATGTGCTATCACTATTCAAATTGTCTTCCTTAATAAAGAGCAGACATAAACATTGGAAATAGCACGTTTTCACCAAGGTATTATAAAATAAACACAAATTATTTAATAGTGTTCAGCTTTTTATATTACATATCAACAAACAAGATTGGCTGAAATTTCAAAAAACCTTTACAAAAAATAAGAACGGTCAAACCACCAAATTAAACACACTACCTGTTAATTAAATGTAGACATAAAAGATAAAACATTTTCATTTTAGGTTTATTTTGTTTAATTCACAATTAGTGACACTTTCCCATTTGTAATGAAAATATTAATTTTCAGATACTCTTTCCCATTCACTCACTACCATAACTAAATTTTAATATTTAAGGGGTTTAATAATTAACTTAAATTTGTATTAAAATTGTCAATCAAGACATTGTGGAACATTTTACTGATATCTCTAAATTACATGTACAAAATGAATGCTAAAAAACAAACCAGTTTTGAGTCTATTTTTGCATCAAGACGGGCATTTCTAATAAGATTTACAATCCATCGCTCAGCGTCATCTGGAGTCATGTTCAGTTTCTCAGCCAGCATACTGTCATGAAAAAACAAATCAGCATTTACATCTAAATTATAAATACAAATAATATAAATAAATTTCATGCAATGTGTATAAATAATGCCATGTTTTATTATGTGATCGCAAATTGTCAAGTCAATATTTCAAGACAGAAGACTGAATAAAAATTAATATAAACTTTATTTTGTACTACACAATATGAATAGTTTAAAGTTTTTCTGCAAGTTAAAATAAATTTATTTTTATTATTTCCTCAGTATAGAAATTTTGCTTTAAAAACCATAATTCTAAAACAAAATTTAAATATACTTTAACAGTATGAAGAAAAAAAGGAAAGCTTTGATACACTGCATACAGACTTCGAATTTAGCATGGTTTTCCATGTCAGTCCAAGCAAGTTATTATGATTATAAACCAATTAAAATTAGAATAAAATGCACATGACCAGCTAGGAATATGTATGTGTGACATATTATGGCCTATCACGACAGTACTAATTATGGCCTATCACGACAGTACTAACTTTATACTGATACATTCATGTATTCTGCAGAAAGTCTCAAAGATCAGCAGTCTAGCATTTTCAATAAAGTCATCCAAACAAGCCGTGAGGAAAAAATCGTTAACCAGAACCTGTAAAAGAGAGCATTTCTTGCAATTAGACATAACAAATAAAATCTTAAGTGAAAACGTATTCCAATTCCAAAGAAATTATTAAAATTCCGTAACTGCAATATATGACATTTTTAGATGATGGCCAGGGTTCTTAATACAGGCCCGTAGGAACGACTTTGGGCGTGGGGGCACTGACGGATCGGGTACAAACATTAATGAGGCCTGTAATACAATATACATTTTAATACAAGTACAGCATTAAAATTTGATTCAAAATCATTAGTTTTAAAAACGGGTGAATCCCAGATTAAAATCAAGAGTCATCGACCATTCAGCTACTTTGTGAAATTTCTATATATTACAAGCTGTAATAGATGTCAAACAAAAATTTTATTAAAATTTTGAATTGAACTTACTATTTCACATTCCCGTAGTTTTTTCTGCGCACCATCAAAGTCAAAGTTGACATACAAACACTCAACAAACTCGGTGATTGGATCACGATAAGTGTAACTTTCCTGGTAAAAGTATAAAAACTTGTGTTTAATTTCATCAGACTATAGTACTGGTATTTGTTTTAAAAATTACTGATTGAAAAAAGTGTTTACATTTTTTTTTTGAAAATTCTTATTTTTAGTTTATTTCCTATGACATAATATAAAAGTCATAAATTGCATACTCAATACCAGTTACTTGATCACAAAGAAAGAAAAAATACAATGATCAATGCAAATAAAAAGTGAAATAAAGGACTCTAAATATTAAAAGATTACGACTCATGCACATACTGTAATGGAATGATAAAGAGAATCCAAGGTATTATATATGTTAAACAACTGGATAGATGTTATATAGCCTAGAAAATGTTCCATTTTTAACCTGCTGAATGACTTTAATAAGATCTTTTAGCACGGCCTTCCTGCGACCTTTGTTGGTGATGACGGCTGTTGTCAGGTATCTCAGTATGTGTGGACACATTGTCTGTATAGCATTCAAATACCTGCAAAATAAACATGTCGGGTATCTCAGTATGTGAGGAAATAGTGTCTATACATGATTCAAATACCTGCAAAATAATTGTCAGGTATCCTAGAATGTGTGGGCACATTGTCTGTAAAGCATTCAAATATCTGCAAAATAAATGTCAGATATCTCTGTATGTGTGGACACATCATCTGTATATCATTCAAATACCTGCAAAATAAACATGTCGGATATCTCAGTATGTGTGGACACTGTCTGTATAGCATTCAAATACCTGCAAAATAAACATGTCGGGTATCTCAGTATGTGAGGAAATAGTGTCTATAAATCATTCAAATACCTGCAAAATAAATGTCAGGTATCCTAGAATGTGTGGACACATTGTTTGTATAGCATTCAATACCTGCAAAATAAACATGTCGGGTATCTCAGTATATGTGGATACATTGTCAGTATAGCATTCAAAAACCTGCAAAATAAACATGTCGGTATCTCAGTATACGTGAACACATTGTCTGTATAGCATTCAAATACCTGTGAAATAAACATGTCGGGTATCATTATATGTGGACATATTGTCTGTATAGCATTCAAATACCTACAAAATAAACATGTCAGGTTATCTCAGTATGTGAGGAAACACAATGTATACAGTATACAGCCTTTCAAATTCAGACAGTATTACCATGGAATTTAATTGCCATCATTAAATCCTTGTACTGAGTTACTATGATGGACAATTTAAGACACTGAGCATACTGCACAAATTATATTAATATTTCTAAATCCACAGTACAATGCAGCTGCAAAGCAATATTACAACAGCTTTTTGGACATTGACTGCTGCTGCAAATTTTTAGGTCTGTATATAGCTTTCAAATATCCACAAAATAAATATAATTTGTTAAATATCTTAAGTATACATCATCTGCATTGCATTCAAAAATCTGCAAAATAAGAATTTAATCAATTTGATACTGTTTACTAATTCATTAATAATTAATATTCCCTTTCTATAGATCTTTTGGTGTTTTTTTGTTTGTTTGGATGTTTTAATGATGGTTATGGGTTTATTCTTTTATGTCTCTTCTTTACAATTATAATAATTTTAGGTAATGAAATATCCAGTAAAAACATATGATTGTTAATTTGAGAGCCGACTTACAGTGGTTGATATAGAAACATGTCAATGATGAGATCACGACCTTTCTGGTGGTTGAAGAATACAAACAGACTCCAGTGGATCAGCCATGTTCTTTGTTGTAGGGACTGCAACGCCGAGGCAAATGTCTACAAAATAAGGATTACATGATTTGAGTCTGTGCATAACACTTGTGTTTAACAAAAATGTGGGGTCGAATTTCATCAAGGCATTTGCATTGCTGCCCTGTTCCTTTGTCACAATGCCCTCTCAATTTCACTTCTAATGAAGGCAAATACTGCTGTGTCCTTTTTTCCTACTCGCCCCAAAGGAAACTTACATTTGCCTTTGTGCCCCTGATGTGTCCTGAAAATTCCCTTGGTGCCCTCTTGTTTCCCAGGAATCCAAGGCAGTAAATGCTATGCCCCCCTTAAAATGGGTTCATTAAATTGTTTCATGTGTCAGAAACACTCACATTAGAATCAATGATGTCTTTCAGTCTCTGTAGATCTTCTAATGCCACGTCCCAGTTCTGCATGAGGATCTCAGAAGCCAGTTTCCCCCACAGCGCATTTAGAAAATTCTTATCTGTAGGTGGTACCTGCAATTAATAAATATATGTGACAACCCCTGGAAAAATGAGTCGCACGTTACGTCATTTATATTTGCATAATGGCTAATTAGACATAAATAGGTTAACATTTAAGTTTATATTAATTTTAATGTTTTTAAAATTTATTCTGTATGGGTGAAGTATAACTCTGATCACTACAAAATTGTTATAATTGAGTTTTAATTAATGGGTTATATACTAATTTGTTAATCTTCGAAAAATGGGTAACTATTCCAACTTATCTATTAGACTAATTAGTTCAGAGCAAGATGTATTGTACACTCTGTGATAAAGAATGTTCAGGACAATTAGAGGGGATAATACTTCAAAAACAGGTAATTGGAAGTCTGTTTACCTGGTTTTTACTTTAACCAATTCTTCATTTATGTTAATTATATTCCAGTCTTTAACATTGTACCTGATTAAAGTTCCAAGTAACGTTTTCCACTTTTAATTTCAGAACTCAGCCGTTCACCATGTAACAAGGTAAGCCAAATGTCTGGCAAGTCAAAAACAATACGCTGAATCACCCACCTGCCAACCCAAATTTCATGCATGTAGTATCACATCCGAATGTCTAAAATTTAATATTAGTTAAATGAACAGAAAGTTGGGTTTGATAAAAATTTTGTTTACTGGTTCTCAGGTATGCATATTCAGACAATTCAATAGCAGTGAATTTTGGACACCACTTGTTTATTATAATAAAAAAGTATTCGGAACACTTTGGCCAATTTAATTTAATGATATGTATAAGAATGGTAATACATCTAGGTGCTCTTTATCCTACTTGTCCAAGGCACAAAATAACCGGTGTCGGATCACAAATAGCGAGTCAAAATGATCTATTCAAAGCAAAATGCGAAACACCACTTTTTCTCTGAACCAATGCTACCTGATACACATCTGTCGATGTCAAAGCATC
>JAULBS010036389.1:0-10104 GCA_032355785.1 Symmetromphalus regularis
TTCATTAACAATGATATCCAGTGACTTTTTATGTTCAACCTTCCACACAGCTAGATCTCACACAATACCTTTAACAGCATTTCATTAACAATGATATCCAGTGACTTTTTATGTTCAACCTTCCACACAGCTAGATCTCACACAATACCTTTAACAGTGTTTCATTAACAATGATATCCAGTGACTGTTTATGTTCAACCTTCCACACAGCTAGATCTTACACAATACCTTTAACAGTGTTTCATTGCCAATGACATCTAGTGACTTTTTATCTTGTTTGTTGGTTATGTTATGTTGTGTATTAAACCAGGGATTTATACTGGATTTTTCACCAGGGTCCTATGGCTGAAGGGATTGAGAAAATTAGCGCGATTTTAGTCATAAGTGGAAACAAAATACAAACCACAACATTTATGTAACTGTAATTTATATAAACCATTTAATTTAATGTTAATACTTATTTCTTATTTGAAGTATTTATTAACCAATTTTGGAATTTACAGTCAAGAAATTGGGAATGTTCAGTGCCATTTGCCTTTGGGAAGGGGCCGATGTTCGGTATTGTACATGGTGTCGCTAAAGTCTGGACAGAGGAAAAATGCAAATGTTCAATAAGAATATTTGAACAATATTGTATTTAATTGAAATATTAATAAATAACATCTGCAATGTGTTCCACCATTTGCCATGCAAAGATCGAAGCACTTTGCTAGATTCAGATGAACACGATGCATTAACTCCATATTTCCTACGTGTCCAGACTTTAGGACACTCTGTATACAGCCTGGATCAATAGTCTGTACATTCAGTAGACACACGGTAAGTTTTGTCCAGAACAATCACATATTATAGTCTGTCCATACTGTAAACATACGCTACGTTATATCCAGAACAGTCACACATTATAGTCTGCTCATCCAGTAGACACACGATACGTTATATCCAGAACAGTCACACATTATAGTCTGTGCATCCAGTAGACACGCGATACGTTATATCCAGAACAGTCACACATTATAGTCTGTGCATCCAGTAGACACACGATACGTTATATCCAGAACAGTCACACATTATAGGCTGTGCATCCAGTAGACACACGGTACCTTTTGTACCGAACATTCACACATAGTTTGTGCATAGCAAACAAGTCAAGTTGCTGTATCAAAATTGTTGACATTTAAAGATAAATTAATAATAGTTACAGCAGATAGAACAATTAAGCGTGCTATTTTTGCATGAAAAGGTAGAAACACATATGTATAGATAATTAATGTTTGTGGACAGACTGCTGCTTACCTTGAACTTTGATAACGGCAATATCAGTGACTTTATTCTCATAAACTGTAAAGTTACAGTGTAGAGAAATATAATAGTAATATTTACAAATAAAAGCAGCACATGCGTGGACAGTTACTGTTAACTCTCTCACTACTCTTCTTATTAATTTACTAGTACATAGTTTCTTTAAAATAATAATAATACTAATAATATATATATAAGTGTGCTTGAGAAGAGAATTGTTCCCCTTCCCCCTCACCATACAACGCCAATGGTGGCTCCTTAGGTAGAGTTTGAAGCAACGGAAGCTAGAAGTATCTGGTAACGTCAGGTGACGTCATATCCATACATTTATTTCCCGATTTTATTAAAGGGGCGAATTCAGAATTGCATTAGGTGTCAGTGCTCCTAATATTTTTGTGTTGAAATGATTACCTTTAAAAGAGCATAACCTCAGCTGCACATAATACATTACTACCAACTAATCAAGTAAAGACATTTATTACCCATATAGCTCAACATATCTTGGTACATTTCAAAGTGTTACGTCCTAGTACTACATCATACAGGTACGTAGCACTTTCGACATCATACGACGTCATATTATTTCGCATAGTTTGTTTTCCAAAAACGGAAAACGATTGGTTTCATGTTTGTTGTTGTTCATTTCTTTCTTTTCTTTTTCAAATGTATCTTAAAATTGATAATGGGTAATAAATAGGATATTAAACTCTCTTCCATTTCGCATATTTATCCCTCGTTAAATAATTTTCTGAACATTATTTCACTCGGGACATAAACATATACGAAATGGAAACTCATTTAATATCCTATAATTACTACCTTATAAACGTTAATTGCACAGGAAAATAATTAAAAGTGTGTCCGATTGAAATTAGTGGCAGTTCTCCTAATAATATTTACGTTGATAAAGTATACCATCAATATAATTCAAACCACTTACTATTAGTTAATGCATTCTAGTGATATATTCGTATAACATATGACCGCACTATAACACTAAGGGCCCTTTTGAAGATTTCATAACGTTTCATTAAAAGTTTGGAGGACGAAATCAAACCACTGTTAAATAACAATAACTACGATGACTGCCACTTTAGCCATTCTGAATTTATAAATTTTAACGGAACTTTGCGATACTACGTCTAGCCATTAAAAAATTTATAATATGCATAGCCGGTGAATAATTCAACAATGATAATTCAACAATGATAATATGCATAGCCGGTGAATAATACAACAATGAATTTAAAAAACACATATTTATGAAAATTATTGGGGAGGTGGCTGCAGCCCTCTCTTCTCAGCCACCCCTCCCCCACATCCGGCTCCAACGGCCTTGCTCAAACGATGCTATTCCACAACTTGGTTTCGTTTTATCTTTTCAAATAATTTTAAACTTCAAACTGGATAAAATGGCAGTCCTCATAAACACAAAAACAAACAAAATAATAATAATCTTTTTCTATTTAAAAAAAAAAAAATGTATTTTGATTGTTAACAGTGCTGTAACCAGCTTTGTGACAGATGAGGCAATTACCTTGCCTGTTGTTTTTCGATCATGCTTATAACACTTTTTGTTTTAAAGTTATGTTCGAAAAGGGGACCGCTCTATAGTTCGAAGGTTCAATGGTCCGAAGGTTCAATAGTCTGAAGATTCATTGGTTCTAAACACTGTATTTCGTGAGCATAGACTAATGTATGTGCATTATAAAACATTAACGTTTGGGGTGTAGCCAGTGAAGGAAAAACACCGAGGCAATCTTGGGAACATGAACCATGTGGATACTAGATATCAATATCATGGTGGACGGGGGAGGGGGGTATATTAAATAGAGATCGTAGTATAGTAATAATTCTATATATACTGATGTATACCAGATGAAATATGATTAGTATGCTAGCTAATGAAACGAAAAGTAAGTGAATGTTATATTTTAAGTAAGCCGCAGTAAATAGCCTCTAACTTTATTTGCCAAATTAAATATTTACCCAGAGAATGTGAGCGATGTACGAATGAAAACACACTCATAATATTTAAATATTGTCTATTGCGGGAACTCGTTTATATTGGTTTTCTATATGGACGTCCAAAAGAAACTGTATTAATAACCTTATTATTTGGATAATGGAAATATGTAATATAGTGAAGGAGAAGGAGAATTATTATCTTCTCAAGCACATACTGCAAGCTTCCGTTGCTTCAAACACTACCAAAGGAGCCACCATTGGCGTTGCATGGTGAGGGGGAAGGGGAACTATGCTCTTCTCAAGCACATACTGCTAGCTTCCGTTGCTTCAAACACTACCAAAGGAGCCACCATTGGCGTCGCATGGTGAAGGGGAAGGGGAACAATTCTCTTCTCAAGCACACTTTTCCTTAACCACATTGTTTATGTTTGTCTGTTGCCTTATTAACATGCGACCGGGTCGTAGCTCAGTGGTACAGTGCTCGCCTGGTGCACTATCGATCCCCGTCGGTGGCCTAATTTTCATTCCAGCCAGTGCACCACAACTGGTGTTACAAAGGCCGTGGTATTTAATAGCATTTCTGTGGGATGATGCATATAAAAATGCTTTGCTGCTAATCGAAAAGAGTAGCACACGAAGTGGCGGCAGCGGGTTTCCTATATCAATATCGGTTTGGTCATTCACCAAAATTCCTTCCAGCCTTTCGTGCCCCCCCCCCCCCCCAACAATAGAACATCATCGCTACGCCCGTGGGAGAGAACCTGATGTGAGTACATTTTTAAATGAAATGCAAGATGTATGATATGTAACTGTCACGAGAACTGGAGACACGAGTGTATAATTATTTTTCGTACATATCTTTATTATTTAATAAAATTTTAAAGAGAAATTAGAACGTATTTTGAACCAAGTTATATATCGAGTTTACGTAATGATACACGCTTAATTTGTACATCATATGAAAACAGAAATCGATAATATAACATAGTTCCTAAAACATTTTACGCGGAAGTACACTTAGTGAATAATGTAAAGAATTCATATTTGTTTGATGCATAAGACACACTGTTCTTTTGGCATTTTTCGTGATTATAGCTTGATCTATAAACTTTCGGACTATCGAACCTTCGAACTATTGAACCTTCGGACTATAGAACCTTTGAACTACTTAACCTTCAGACTATCGAATCTTCGAACTACTGAACCTTCAGACTATATAACCTTCAGACAATTGAACGTTCGGACTATAGAGCTGTAACCTTTGGAAATACCACGAAGACCTCTTCAGATTTACTTCGTCAGTTTTCAGCCTCTGGTTACGACACAAGCAAACCTTTTTCTTTTTTGAGTGGTTATATTTGTGTGTTTTTCTATTAGATGATGTAAAATACTGGACACCCTATTGTATCACTTTAAGTGCGATCACATCTGTGTGTTTTACTAACAGATAAATGTTAAATTACTGGACACCTTATAACATATCTTTAAATAAACAATAATTTTACTCGTTACACAGGTGCAACTGAATCCTCAAGTGAACGGAGAAGAGAGGCGACTAGCGGTGTACTGGCGGATAGACAACTGTGGTTGTATCACATGTGACGCTTTTCGAGACAGGACCGAGTACCCGATGTACGACTATATGAGAGATCGACCAGCTGAAGACCTTTAACGATATTCTACAACAAACCAACAGATGTTCCAATAAAATACCTTTAACATGCATGCTGCAGTTTGTATTGTATCCTTAACATCTTTATAAAAAAAACATATGGCGATATCATTTTACTTACATGAACATTATGTTAGTTGCAGAAAGCAGTAGTCCTCCTAAATGATTTCAGTGGAATGTATCGCATTTAAAAGAGGATGTAGCTCAAAAGGTAGAGTGTCCGCCTGGGAACCAATCGGTAGTCGGATCTCAGTGAACCCTTTTGCAATTTGGGCTATGTTTCGTTCCAACCAGTGGTTCACAACTGGTTTATCAAAGGCCATGTATGTGGGATAATGCATACAAAATACCCCTTGCTGCTTATCGGAAAGTGTAGGTTATGTGGCGGCAGCGGGTTTCCTCTAAATAAAATATGTCAGAATGACCATATGACTGACGTCCAATAGCCGATGATAAGATAAAGATCAATGTGCTCTAGAGGTGTCGTTAAATAAAACAAACTTTACATTTGTACTCTCGGGTAAATTATGTATTCGAAATGATCGTTTGTTTAACAACACCCAAGCACATTCTTTATTCAGCGGCCATTAGGCGTCAGACATATGTTTTGCGATTCGTGTTTTTTTAGATGAAACCCGCTACCGCCAGGAAGGCGTGTCCGATAAGAAGCAAGGCATCTTTCAAAAGTATACACTTTCCCACAGACAGGACAGCACATTCCACGGCCTTTGATAAACCAGTTGTGGACGACTGGTCGGTAGATGTGGTGTACATCTACCATCCGAGCCTTGCGGAACACTCACTCTGGGTATATGTGTGTGTATGTGTGTGTGCATGTGTGTGTGTGTGCATGTGTGTGTGTGTGTTTGTGAGTGTGTGTTTGTGAGTGTGTGTATGGACGTGTGTGTGTATATGTGTGTGTGAGTATATATGTGTGTGTGCATGTGTATGTGTGTGTATGTGTGTGAGTATATATGTGTGTGTGCATGTGTGTGTTTGTGTGTGTATGCACGTGTGTGTGTATATGTGTGTGTGCATGTGTGTGTGTGTTTGTGAGTGTGTGTATGCACGTGTGTGTATATATGTGTGTGTGCATGTGTGTGTGTGTGTGTTTGTGAGTGTGTGTATGCACGTGTGTGTGTATATGTGTGTGCGAGTATATATGTGTGTATGTGTGCATGTGTGTGTGTGTATGTGTGTGTGCATGTATGTGTGTGTGCATGTGTGTGCATGTATGTGTGTGTGCACGTGTGTGTGTATATGTGTGTGCGAGTATATATGTGTGTGTGTGTGTGCATGTGTGTGTGTGTATGTGTGTGTGCATGTATGTGTGTGTTTGTGAGTGTTTGTATATGTGTGTGAGTATATGTGTGTGTGTGTGTGTGTGTGTGTGTGCGTGTATGTATGTGTGTGTGCGTGTGTGTATGAGTGCGTGTATGTGTTCGTGTGTGTATGAGTGTGTATGCGTGTATGTGTGTGTGTATGTGTGTGTGCGTGTGTGTGTGTGTGAGTGTGTGTGTGTGTGTGTTTGTATGTGTAATACAAATTACTACTTGATTGAGTATATACCTTTATATATAAGTGGGAAATGAATTCTAGTATATATGTTTAATTTCTTCAAGGTGAACACAACTATTACTAGAAGATCAAGACTTATGACAGTGGATTTATTAGATAGTAGCTAAGTATTGTATAGTTGATATTTAGCGACCATTAATATTGGTTTAACTCTCTCTAATATCCGTTGTGCCGTCAACTGACAAAGCGTTTACTTGTGACAGTAGTAAAACGAGTATTAACGTCCGGAAATTGGGAAATACAACACATTTATGATAGGTTGTAAACCGTTTCATCTCGATGAGACGTAGGTGGACTATAAAAAACAAAACGTGTTCACTTTTTATTGTTCTGTATTCCACTATAATATATTGACCTTGACGGATGATATACAGTTTGACACTTATTATTATGTTATGTACTACTGGGGTGTCAACAGATTTAGAGTTTAACCCGGTTCTCGAAAGGATTGTTGTTGTGCTTGGAAATGTTCTTCAATGTTTTGGAATCTAATGTGTTTACGTTTGTTCATATTGCACTTTCAGATGTGTTGTTGTTGAATTCTGTCACTAGTTACCCCATGTCACTCAACAAAAATGGATAAAACTGAGTACAAAGCGTCGAACATATTTCTGACTACTTGACCCATGTTTTTACTGTAGCATACGATGGGGCAGCGTCATCATAGAATCGTGGATTCTCCATGGCCGTAGCCAGCTATTGGGCAACCGGGACGATTTTTCGAAACCCCGGACCGACAGGGCTTGAGAGCTCTATTGTCAATATAGATTATCATGTTCTCATCCAGTTGATTTCATGGCCTGGCTACAGCCCTGTTCTCTCCAGTTGATTTCATGGCCTGGCTACAGCCATGTTCTCTCCAGTTGATTTCATGGCCTGGCTACAGCCATGTTCTCTCCAGTTTCTCGCCCTCAGTTGTCAGAAACTTGTCAGAAGTCTGTACTCAATTATTTGGCCGAGTGGTAGTGGGTACCTAGTGACATAATTCAACAATAACACACCAGCAAACAAAAATAGTGAGGCAGTTGCCTCACTGGAAGCTACGCCACTGAGAAGTATTTACAGGTTACGGTAATACAACACTACCGAACATACGATATACCGGAAAAGCGTTCACAACAACGATATTATTGGTATTGTTACAAATTAAACTATTTTAGCGTTATTTTCAGTGCCTTATTAACCCATGGCCAGGTCCCTAGGCTTTGAGGTACATCAGGTTCCTATCTGGTAACAATGCCTCAGTAAAAACAACTGACAGGACCCTAGTACTTGCGGGGTCCCTAGACGTCAGCCTAGTCAGCATTGTGGATAACACGGCACTTTTAATAAAATAAGAATATTGAATCTGTGTTACGACAAGCAGCAATATATCGTCCGTGTATGTGAGCATCTCTTATGAAAAGGGACATAACTGTTGATTTAATATATTTGCAGAGCTTATTTCAGTTATCTTTCTCTACAACAGTGTTTTGACCTTGACATTAAAAGTTGTAGCCTTGGAGGTAACAGTGCACATTAACAAGAGAACGGTACCGATGGCAGTGGTAAAGTTATCGCATTAACAAGAGATCGGTACCGATGGCAGCGGTAAAGTTATCGCATTAATAAGATATCGGTACCGATGGCAGCGGTAAAGTTATCACATTAACAAGAGATCGGTACCGATGGCAGTGGTAAAGTTATCACATTAACAAGAGATCGGTAGCGATGGCATTGGTAAAGTTATCACATTAACAAGAGGTCGGTACCGATGGCAGTGGTAAAGTTATCACATTAACAAGATATCTGTACCGATGACAGTGGTAAAATTATCACATTAACAAGAGAACGGTACCGATGGCAGTGGTAAAGTTATCACATTAACAAGAGATCGGTACCGATGGCATTGGCAAAGTTGTCACATTAACGGCTGGTAGGTTCTGGGATCAAATATCGGTCGAGACATGGGTTGTTTAATCTTCATATTGGTTCCAACCCAGAGTGAGTGTTCCACAAGGCTCAGTTGGTAGGTGTATACAACTTACACCGACCAGTAGTTCACAACTGGTTTATGAAAGGCAGTGGTATGTCCTGTCCAGTCTGTAGGAAAATGCATAGAAAGATACCTTGCTGCTAATCGAAAAGTGCAACATATGTGACGATAGCGGGTTTCATCTGAATAGCGTGTGACGCAAAATACCATGTCTGACACCTAAATAAAGTAAAGTTTGTTTTATTTAACGACGTCTGTAGAGCACATTGATTTTTATCTTATCATCGGCTATTGGACATCATTCATATGGTAATTCTGAAATTTATTCAGAGGAAACTCACTGCCGTCACAAAGGACACTCTTTCCGATAAGCAGAAAGGGGTATTTTTTATATGCACTCTCCCACAGACAGGACATCACATTCCACGGCCTTTGATAAACCAGTTGTGGACCACTGTTTGGAACGGAAAATAAACCAAACTGCAAGTGGGTCCACTGAGAAGCATCGACCCGACAACTGACTGCTTCACATGCGAACACTCTACCGTTTGAGCTACATCCCGCTTGTCTGACACCTAAAAGCCACTGAATAAACAATGTGTTGGGTGTCGTTAAACAAACAATGTGATGGCTGTCGTTAAACAAAAGATGTGCTGAGTGTCGTTAAACAAACAATGTACTGGGTGTCGTTAAACAAACAATGTGCTGGGTGTTGTTAAACAAACAATGCGATGGGTGTCGTTAAACAAATAATGTAATGGGTGTTGTTAAACGACAAATAAGTGATGGGTGTCGTTAAACAAACAATGTACTGAGTGTCGTTAAACAATGTACTGGGTGTCGTTAAACAATCCTTTCATTAGAGTGTGTCTTACTGGGTTTCATCTCTTCTACTAACACTAACCATGTGTGCCCAGGACAGCGTGTTTGAACCTTATTTAGATATAAGCACGGACATAAGTAAAACCCAGGTGGTGGTGTGTTTTCGCTATCAGTCGCATTGTTGTAGATACTGGGATCAAATCTCAGTCGACGTATGGCATTTTTAATCTCAGTACCGGTGTAGCAGTAAATCACACACCCTGCAAATCACAAACCTACACTTGTGATTTCAAAGGGAAATCGCAAACTCCCATGCCCATATATGGATTAGGGTTAGGGGTTGCGATTTCCTCGGTGGGTTGTGGATTTCTAGGAAATCGCAAACTTCCATGCCCATATATGGATTAGGGTTAGGGGTTGCGATTTCCTCGGTGGGTTGTGGATTTCTAGGAAATTTCAAACTCCCGAGGTGTACGATTTCCAGGGGTTTGTAATTAACTGCTACACCGGCTCCAACCTAGAGTGAGGCTCATTGGGTAGATTATACTGTATACACTGACTAGTGGTCCACAACTGGTTTATCAAAGTCAGTGATCTGTTCTATCCTGTGAGTTAGTGCATATAAAAGTGTCCTTGCAGCTTATCGATAAAAGTAACAGCATTAGCCTCCAACAATGTATCAATGACAGCGTGCTTGAATCTTAATTGCATGTGTGTGTGTTTGTTTGTTTGTTTGTTTGTGTGTGTGTGTGTGTGTGTGTGTGTGTGTGTGTGTGTGTGTGTGTGT
>JAULBS010036397.1:0-10103 GCA_032355785.1 Symmetromphalus regularis
AGAAAAGGGTTAGCTCAGGTGGTTATAAGCTACTTGGTTGAAAAGAAATTCAAAGAAGATGAGGAATTCATTGGGGCTCAAATTAGATATGACAATGAGGCTTCGAGGAAAATGTTTTATGGTTGTGGATTTGAGTGTCTCTCTGAAGAAAATGACTTCTTGATAATTGGCTATTATCCTTGTAAATGAGATGGTTTAGGCGACTTATTTTTATATGCATAATGAACATTTGCATTAGATTACCAGCTGTGCACGGTTACAAGCAGCGAATTTTATTTTAAATATACATGTATATTTATGATAAACAACTCCAGATTAATAATTCCCTATAACGACAATGGTTAAATTATAATAGTGTGCAACCGTACTAGGAAAGTTCTTCTCTAGGTCAAAAGTTATAATTTCAAAGTATATTAGTGGAATGCATTAACTGATAATTGTTGTTTTAATTTATTGATGGTGTACTGTCTTTCAACATAAATATTATTAGGAATGCCGCAAATGAGTATTGGTTAGGCGAATGTCGTCCACAGAGCAAGTTGTTAACCACGCCTCTCGTGGGCATAATTTCTGACAAATCGGCGCATGTGCTAAAAAAAATAATGATAAATAAATAAATACATTATTATTATAAATAAAGGTTGGGCAGAAAACCCCTAGCCAGGTGGGTTCGTAGAGTTCGAACGAATCCCCCTTTTTCTGAAGTGCCCATGATTTTTTTCTCTATTGTTATTAAAAAATCTCAACTAATTGACTATTTATATATATATTTATTGGCCTATGAAATCAATTAAATAAGGCCTGTAACTGTCAAAAATGCTGGGGCTTCAAAGGGACTTCGCCCCCTTAACTCTACCAGGGGCTTTCGCCCTAGACATCACCGGGAGCCCCCAGCCAAGTGTTGTTCGCAACGCACGCAAGTGTCCTTTTAATACCAAAAAGAACACCCCTTCAAAGAAGAGATAGGACTCAATCGATTGACAAGGAAGCACTAGGTAGCCTGACGCAAGGATCATGAACGAGCGAGAAGATAAATGGTAATGCTGAATTTGGTTTATTTTTTCAATAAAAAGAAATGCTTAAATGTGACATTTTAACAATGTCAACGTTAATTACCGATAAAAATGTTATGCAAGATAATGCATCACACTAGTTTGTCAAGTGTGAAATTAATCAATAGGTTCATTTCCATAAAATGTAACACCAGCAACATAACAATTACAATTCAAGGAAATATATAAGAAATCTACTGGAGTATGACATTAATGTATTCAACACAACTAATGATTTGAAGTGTCATGTTTTCCACACATGATGGCCCGTTTTAAAGTGACGATAACGATTTTTTTTTTTTTTACTAATATAAACTACATAGAACACATTATAAAGTTTATTAAAACGATGTATTGCTTTTGCTTCATTTAATAATGAAACTATATAGTAGTTTGTTTTATTTAACAACGTCTCTAGGAGCACATTGATTTCTATCTTATCGTCGGCTATTGGACGTCATATTCTGACATTTGTATTTTAGAGGAAACCCGATGTCGGCCCCTAGGCTACTCTTTCAGATAAACAGCAAGGATTTTTATATGCACTGTCCCACAGACAGGACAACACATACTACATTTGATGAACCAGTTGTGGATCACTGGTTGAAACAGAAAATAGGCAATGTATGAATATCTCAGATCTCCATAAATTAACACACAACCCTCCATTAATAAAAGCAGGATATAAACTACATTTTAAAAATCTCATGCAAATGTTTTATTTGGGAATGTAGCCGATTTGGATAATGCAGACTTAAAATAGCAACAAAAACATCAGTTTCCCCATTTAGTTTTGATCCCAATATATCAAACTATTGCTCTTTTTTTTTTACTATTATTGATTCGTATTTATATAATGATGCAAATGTTTTCAGCATAATTTTAAAAACTTACCAAGAGTGCATAATTTAAGATCTCCACAGCAAATTAATTGTTCCAACATCGAACCATTTGACATCTCTGTCAAAAGAAATTTGGCAAGACCATGTATCACTTATTGCAAAAACAGGTCCCAAAATCCTGACAAGGAACTACTTTTAACAAGACCGCCCAATTCAAAATTTCCTACCATCTGCCCAAGATTGCAGACGGACAAACCTGTAGATTGTTTTTAAATACACACACAACCTTGTTGGCAAGTTATTGTTCCCAGTCACAGAAAACAAGGTTAAGATGTAAAAGTAGTCATATAGTACAAAAACAATACAAAGAAAATAAATTCACTGCGATTATATTCAGTATCGCATTGAAGATATAGGAAATTATTTTACAATTGTAGATTTGTGCCTATTACTAAAGCAACTGATTATGATTTTCACACATCCTCCTCCAAATTGAGATGTTATACTTTTATTTTCAGTTGTTTTGCAATGAATACTTTACATACATATACCTGTATGCATTATAAAATTACAGACTTCTGAATGAACAGTAGAAGGCTTATTTAACAGTAATAGGTGTTTATATTTCTGGAAAAATTATATGAATCTTCTAAAAAGAAAAAAAAAGTAAAGTTTGTTTTATTTAACGACGCCTCTAGAGAATACTGATTTTTATCTGATCATCGGCTATTGGACGTCAATCATATGGTCATTCTGACATATGTCTTTAGAGGAAACCCACTGCTGTCACATAGGCTACTCCTTCCAATATGCAGCAAGCGATCTTTTATATGCACCGTCCCACAGACAGGTCAGCTCATACCAGGTCCTTTGATAAACCAGTTGGATCACTGGCTGGAACGGAAAATAGCCCAAACTGCAAATGGGTCCACTGAGAAGAACTGATCAGACAATTGACCGGTTCACGGGTGGACACTTTACCATTTGAGCTAGATCCCACTCCCTTCTAAAAAGTAAAACAAATATGGTGAAATGCAATAGTGGTCCTGCAATGCCCAGCCAGAGGTACTGTTAACATCATCAACTTTAACACAACAGCATGTCATAAAATTCTAACACAAACATCAACAACATCAAACACTGCTACTGAAGAACATTTTTAATTTCTTAGTTGAAATTTTAATTGACATCCAAAGATCTCAGTAAACAAAGATAATATTAAGATTTTGTAACATGTTTTTACATTGTTTTTTTGATAATATTGACCATAGAACTTAAATATAACTAATTACTTCACATCTGTACATAGTTTCAAACTGTAGCAACATAAACAATAAACAGTTCAAGTTTTCATGTATAATACAATTCTCAAACGCGTGCTTGCATCAATATGTTCAAACTATACAATTTTATATTTTGCAAGAATATACTAATCATTTCAACACTTGTTATATTATTGTCAACACTTTTTCTTCTTTTTTTTTTGACTGGAATATCATACATTTTTTGTTATCAACTCCCACCCCCTTCATTAAATTAAAACCACATGAAAAGAACATTAACTTTTAATACGATCCATTCTATTCTTTCACTTCAAACCATTTGAAAAAAAAACAAAGCTTTTAATAACCCTCATCCCATTCCATCACCTCAAACCACAATAGACCGAACTCAGTATGTTAATATAAAGCAACACAAATTTTTAATGTACTGTGGATTAATTTTTTTAGATGATTTTTTTTTCGAGCTTTCTACTCTGTGAATGTATCCTCGCTAGATACAAAGCATTTTATACCATGAATACATCCACTCTAAATACTAAAAAAAATTAAGGCAACTAACAAACAATGGTTATCAGCATATTGTTCTTTAATTTTTTTTATGTTTTAGATGCATTCATATTGATGGATCTACAGTACCTGAAATTATTCAGCAACAGTCTTCTCCCAACTCACACCATACTTTATGTATACACACCAACAAATATAACTCCACACATTTAGTCTTCAAAACTTTTACAATTTAATACATGGGAGACATTTGTCAGCATTTCATTTCCCATAATTCACCTCTAATCAATGGTTTGAGCTGCTTAAAAGTCTAAAATTGATGTTTAAATGTCTTGAAGACAAAGCAATTCAAGCTCAACACATCAGTTATAAATCATTTTTAAGCATAATATATAATATAAATTTACCTTCACTCATTAGATATGAGCTCAAATGAAATCACCAAGCCCAGTGATCTCTTCTCTTTCTATATTGGTATATAAATAAACATCCTCTAAGTATAAATATGATGTAGGATAAAGTTATAAGTGAATGCAAGAAAGAAAAATATATTGACAATTTGAATCTTTCAGTCAACAGTTCAGGCATTCAGTTTTACCGTTACCCTACATGAATGAAAAGCACTTATTTGGTTTTCTTCAACATCCAATCATTCTAAGAAAGAAATACAAGTTTTTCTCAAAAATGTTTTCTCCCAACACATCAGCCCTTTATGTTTTTAACAACCAATATATATATCAGCCTTTTATACACACTTATATTAAGCATACAGAAACAATTTGCTTCTTAGCACTTGGTTAGTTTTGTAATACAACAAGTATCAAAGCCATTCTCAGTAAGAATTTTCAGAAATATTAACAGCCTTTGTGCTATATTTTAAGCAATCACAAAAATAATAAACCCAAAATATTTTTAATATTCCGGTCAATCAAATGTTCATGGAAAGACAATCTAATGGTATACAAATATTATATGTCAAAATTTATCATTTCAACGACATCCAAAGATCTGCTGATCCACTGTTGTCAAGTCTTAAATATCCAAATTCATTCGTCAGGCTAGACATCCAAAAGCTCAATGTTGTCCAAAACAGTAGAAAAACATTCAAATATTAACCAGTGTAAAGAAATCCAGAACGAGCCAGTGAGAAGATATCCATACACTACTTTGTTGCTATCAGACCAGTGGAGTTAGTCTGAATATCAGAAAACTCAGGCCAAGCCAAAGCCTTCTGAGCACTCACTGACGGCCAGAAGAAGCATGTGTCGCAGTTTGTCATATGTCTCATAGGCTGGCAGATCCAGCTGATTAAAGCTGTAAAATAAAATATTTACCTGTTAGCAAGGTGGTTTTTTTAAACAATACAATTTAAACAAATAGCAACACATTATGCTTGATATGACATGTACAAAGGCTGTTGTTCTCTTACATACATAATTTATAATGCTAAACTGTGTTTAACCAAAACAGGCTTTGTAAATTTATAAATTCTGCAAATTTACGTGCTTTTCTAAAACAGATGTTTAAGCATTGAGAATATGTGAGGTTTGCACATGTTTAAGAGAAAAACAGGCTTCGTAAATTCGGCCACATGTGTGTGTATAAAAATATATATATATATATATAAAAAATACATTTTTCACATTTTATGCTTGCTACAGAATACAATTTATTCCAAAGACATTAACTTTTGTTTACAAGTACTCAAAATGTTTGATACACTAACTTTAAAAACAATTACCTGAGCTACCAGAAGAATCACAATAATCGAATTAAATGCCACCAGTTTAGGATGCTGCATTTTATTTGAATTTTATATGAACAATATACTGGAAAGCAAGCAGAGAGTAGTGAAATGGTCTAACCAGGTATGTGCTGTTGGCAGCCGGTCAGTGGATCGGTCATCCCGATGAATCTGGAACTTCTGGATTCCATTCATGCCCTCAAGATGCGAGAAACCTTGTAGTGGTACTTTTGATGTCCCAGTTACGAACTGCAGGAAATTTGCTCTTTCGGCTTGGTCAAATGACCTCAAAGCACGCCAAAACCATTGAATCTGTAAACAAATCACGTTTTTTTTGTTTAGTTTTTAAAAACTTGATGCTTTGTAAATTGTTAATAAGTATCAGGTGGTAATATGCATGTGCTAGGTAACCAAAACAGGTGCATCCCTATATGGTTCACAACCAAGAGCTACAATCAATGATTATACTATATGATATTACAAATATTATAGTACTTTTATTGGTTTCAAGAATCTGGCACAATTATTATATAGACTCCCTAGCTCACTTATCTCATATAGACAATACATTTTAATTTAACCATAGTACAATCCCCAATAGCCAATATTTATTTTTTGCGTTGGGGTGTTAGTTAAACAAACACACAATTAATTGATCAACCAATAGACAGAATATATTGTAAGAAAAGGTACAAACTGAAACCATATACCAGATTCTATAACTTTTACTCAGACCTACCTGTAGTGAATTTGGTTGATATTTGTGGTATTCACTATTGGCCTTTAGGTCATCAATGTCTACAATAGGCAAACCAGATATCAAGAGTTCCAGTTCTTGTTCATTGAATATAGAAACCAACTTCTTGGGAATTATATCATAAAACCCCTCCAAAAATGCATTTAGCTGCTTGCGTATGGCACCAGTCATCTTCATTTGGCACACAAGTTTCACATACTCTCTCTTGTTTTCCGATGTCACAGCAATATTCCGGCCATTTGGCATCAGATCACGACTTTCTGTGACACCAAACTCTTGAATCTAAGAAAAAAAACAATACTGCATCAGTATTACAACTTCAAATGAATAAATAATAAGGAAATCTTTGCAAGCACAGACAAATTCTGTTAAAAACCGAATATATTTCTTGTAATTTTTAAGATCATTAATTATATGCGTTTATTATATTGTGGTGGGAGTTAATGGTAAAATTACTTTTGTTTGTAATCAAACACTTTTGCTCATGACGGTGTAACATAAACATTTCATGAGAATTTGTTTAGTAACCTCCATTTCACAGGTTTTACTACCATATGTAGTCACAAGTAAATTTTAGTACCAGTGTCTTAACAGGTATTATATACCAAACACCATATTAAAGATTTAACATGTCAGGTAACTACCTTCTAATTTAAGTGAACTAGTTTTTACCTCAGTGCTAAACATGAGCTCGTAGCCGAGATCCTTCACATTGTTTTCCATAAGGAAGACGAGACCCTGGTAGAATGCATAATCTTCACTTTCCATGTCAGTGTATCTGAAATATAAATAGAAAAATGTCTTAAAATAGGTTTCAATTTTCATATTTTTAATATGCAGCAAAACAACTGGTTAAATTTGCTTTTCTTAGTCTTTTTTAAATTTTTTAATTATTATTATGTCTAAATCAGCTGATTTAAGACAATATAATCAAGCAGCCACCTTCTGTTACTCCCTTTAGTGGCTACTCAGGTTTGACTACATACGCATAGAAACATTTAGCACAGTTTCTAGAATGATATAACAGATATTCCAAATTATTCTGCATATCAATACTAAGATAATTAAGGTTGGTTTTTTTTCTTCTTTTTTTAGTAGTAATAGTAATAGAAGTTCTTTAAGCAATGCTAAAGAAAGCATACCTGACTGGTAGTCCAAGCATGTGCTTGTAGAAAGACCTGGTGAAGTAACACTCCAAAAGTTTATTGTCGTAGACAGCCTTGGCAATAATGCGACCCACAAACTTGTAATAGCTTAGATGATTTGAATTACAGTGTGACGATGGGTTGATTGTGTAGGTCACCCGGTCCCCTGGTGATGTCTTGAACAGTGCATAGTTGGGATTGAAAATCTCTCTTGAAATTATCAGATACCATTCTCTTAGCAAACCACCTGCATCCTGGCCCTCCTCGCCTATAAATATAATTAATATACAAATATAGTAACATGCATATAACCCAACATTCATTCTGTAACAAAAGCTGTATTATATTAAACAATACTGGAAACTTGTAAACCAAACTATTTTTCAGTTAAGACAAAAATCTAAAATCAATAAATCATTACTTTAGTAAAGAAGTGTAAACCCAAATTTATCTTTACAAATAAATAAATTAAAGATAGAATAGTTTAATACTAGTATTCTATGACAAAAATGGTGAAAAAAGCAACATTTAGTTTTTTTTTTATTGAAGAACACTGTATTGTAAAAGTTCCTAGAACATTTTTTGTAAAAATTAATATGTAAGCACAATTTCACATTATGTGAACACACCTGCTTCTAAACAAAATGAAATAACTTAGTGAAATTAATTTTATTCAAATTAAATGATTATCATTTACAAACAAAATCAGTGACAAACAACTTAAAATCTCATACAACTGATAAAAAAAACCCCACCCAGTACGAAATATCCATTTAAATCATGCAAATGATAAAAAACATATTTGTGTAAATTATTAAATGAAATACCTTCAAATACAATGTAAAATCGCTGTTTCCATTCTTCTGCTGACCTCCGGAATAGTTCTCTGAAAGAATCCTCAAACACATTTTCTCTTTTCACATGAACAGGAAGGTCTTCCCTCCGCAGTCCTTCATCCAAACTGTCCAACTCTTGTCGGAAATACCTGCGCTTCACATCAAAATCTAAAATTCTGGTATGATCAACAAGGACAGAGAATGGTCCATCGGCAAGATGTGTGGTAGATTGTCTCAGAATTTGATTCAAAACTGTTCTGTGTGTTTCTGTTGAAAAAGAAATGAAAAGTGAGTTTGTCTTCAATTAGAAAAAAAAACATTGTACTAGAAAACAACAGCTATTTACAGTAAATCATGTGCATCATTTGAAAGTGTTCTGGTAGTGGACAAATGAGACAGAATAACTAACCATCACATATGAATATATAAATATTTATAATTCTCATATTAAAGATAATAAGCCACTTTTAGAAAAATACATTTTTCATATGACACTTCACTGCTTTACTGATAGAGCAAATGTCTTTCACAATCATTATATTTTTGTTGTATGAATAATTGCAATACAGATGAAAAATTCAGACATGATTTTTACCTTACATGGAACAAATATGACAATGTCTATATATCTTAACATACTTTGCTCAAAACCTGCCACTATTTTTTTAAAGACATTTAACAAATTCCTACCTGCAAACTTGAGGAACTTCTGCGTATCTGGTGGTAAGTGAGCCAGTGAAGAAACTGAAGCAACAGAATTTTCTCTTGTAAGTGCTGTAGCATTCTCCGACATCAGTGGGCTGGCACTGTCTGAGAGAGATGGACCTGGGGATGGTGATGGTGGTGCCATCTCATCATTCAAATGAGCTAATTGGTCTTCTCGCTTTTGTTGAGGTTCATTAGATCTACTCTCTTTTTCACCTAGAAACAAAAGAAAACCAAAATTTTAAAGTATTCAATGAGTCAAAATTAGGGCATTTGCGACACAGAACAAACCCACTTCCAAGTAAGATTCTGTATTTGATTATACATAATCTTTTATACATACTTAACCATACATGACATCACATACTAAATCCACCGATATACTAGTATAACTGGCACTACTTAGTATATTGGGGGGTTTCAATTTGAGCTTAGAGCTTCATTAAAGGTTGAATGAATCAAACAGGATGACTAATCACGGACTGGTAGAAGAGGAACAGACAGAGTGATAACATAAACACCTACCAGCATGGACAATAAAGAACGTTTCCACAACTGGCTGCAGAATAAGAACTGCATGATGATCTTTAGTCTTTGAGAGTTCAGACAAGCAATCTCCCAGCGTGTTCCATAGGTCATCCAGACTGAGCTGGTCACTCAATCGGGGAAGTGCAGGAATGTCCTCACACTTTGATTCCTTGTTTACATCTTCTTTTGAAGAAGCTGAAAGTAAAAATAATTATTTAATGTCATACTGGCATAGATTCTGTTTTTTTATTTATAACATTAGTGGTCAAAATTTGTTGTTCGAGAATTACAACATTAATTACCTTGGGGTAAGTACACACGAGAACAGAATACCAAAGGAAGAAATTCTTTGTAGGGAATGTCAAAATGATAAAGACAATCTTTGTCTGGTATACTGAAAAAACACCAGCAACCCCACCCTCCATGCTTAAATGAAACTTCTAAAGGCTGGACTTAATTTTAACATTACACCATTCTTAAGACCTTAATCTAAGTGCATATTTTAATAAATTAAAAACACTGATGTGAATGCTTAGAGGTAAAACACTAATTGCTTTCAAAAAGAAAGGAATGTTTATTTAATGACATTCTTTTATCATTTGCCATCAGTGGTGAACCGATCAGTCGTCGGATCGATCCTTCTCAGTGGACCCATATCCAGTTTCGGCTATTTTCCGTTCCAACCAGTGGTCCACAACTGGTTT
>JAULBS010036408.1:0-10103 GCA_032355785.1 Symmetromphalus regularis
TGACGTCCAATAGCCGCTGATAAGATAAAAATCAATGTGCTCTAGAGGCGTTGTTAAATAAAACAAACTTTACTTTGAACACATCCACAAATAAGAACAAAACCTGCACAACTAGTGCTTAGATAACACAAACAAACTGTACTCAGTGCTTTCATATCTCAAAGGAAAGGGTTGTTTGTTTAATGACTCCCTAGCACATTGTTTATTCAGCAGGTATTAGGTGTCTGGTATTTGGTATCCTGTCACTCATGGTCTTTTTAGATGAAACCTGATATCACCACATAGGCTACACTTTATCATAAGCAGCAAGGGATCTTTAATAAGCACTGTCACATAGGCTACTCTTTCTGATAAGCAGCAAGGGATCTTTTATATGCACTGCAACATAGGCTACTCTTTTTGATAAGCAGCAAGGGATCCTTTCCCACAGACAAGACAGCACATACCAAGGCCTTTGATAAATCACTTGTGGACCACTAGTCAATGTAAGTGGCTTACACCTACCCACTGAGCCTTTGCAGAGCACTCACTCTGGGTTGGAGCCAGTATCAAGATTAAAAATCCCATGCCTCGACTGAGATTTGATCCCAGTACCTACCATCCATGAGACCGACAGCTTACCCACTGAACCATCTAGGTTGGTTTCACATCTCAAGGGCAAATGAAGATATTTTAGAATGGATGGCTTAAAGATATTTTTAAAATATTGTGGAAGGGGAGGGGATCCAAAGTTAGTTTATCATTATTTGGGGGGCAGGGGGGCAATAATTAGGGAGGGGGCGTTAATCGGGGGGAGGGGGTGTTAGATAGGGAACATACAGTATTAATTTAGTCATTTCTCATATTTTAACCTTATATGGAAATTAATTTGTTTTTATTATGTAAAAAGAAATATGGTGAGTTTCAAATTACTGGTTGGTTCATAATGAAAATAAAATGTCACATTCAATGTGGTCCATGTTTGCCAAAGTTGTTGAATACACAGAATTAATTTCCAGTAAATCAAATGTAATATGCTCGTTAGACCACTAATCAGTTTATGAGTTTTATAGTCCCATTAACATGGACCATCAGCACATTGAAACAACATCTTCATATTTTCATTATCACAGGGATGTAGAATTTTTTTCTAAATTTTTGAGATAATTGATAAAAATATTGAGAAGTTTGCTATTTTTGTGCAAGGAAAATATGAGTGTCATATTCCATTTAGTTGAGATATTTCAAATGACGGCCGATTGTGTGTTGATAAGGCTTTATTTCGCTTACAAGCGCTACAAACGAGGTGCCTATGGCTAGAATCAAAGCAAAGCGTTCCATACAAATGGATTTTATTTACTTTGAGGGTTCTCATCAGATGTATTTTCTTGTCCACTGAAAGAACATAAAAGTGAAATCATGGAATGCAAATGGATCTTATAGCGACTCCCCTCTGTTAGTTTATGGAGAAGAAATTAGGGTAAATAACTGCCACAATATTATTGATTTGAAAAGTTTTCTGTATAAACCAATTTCTGCTGTGATAGTCTTTGCCCTGTGTGGCTTGATTGCTCTGTCACTGTGTCGTAGCTTTGGCGTCAATGGGGCGAAGCACGGCAATGCTCATCTTATAGTGTCTTGTTGACTTATTGCAATTTTTTTTTCCGCCATCGGGGAAACAGGCCAGAAAAACTGCACTGGAAACTGGGTAATTATTTTCTTGCCACTGCCGCGGTTACAAGTCATAAGTCGAATAAATTCCCCCCTGCAGATTCCAGCGTGATACTTTAACTTTCGTCATCCATCAGTTGCAGCAGATATATGGGAAAGGGTATTGCAAAGAAATGCTGTTGGTCCGCCGGGGACATTAAGGGCAATGCTAGAAATTATTCAAATTAATTTTTGTCGTTTAATGTGACAGTGAATGCTAAATGTACAACAACACTCTCTGGATCGTCTCATCATTGGCCGTTCTGTTTACTGATGGACATGTTTAATTTGGAAATATTTTAATGGCCGCTAAGATGGATGTGAGGAATGAGTGATTGCGACAATTACCGTGGATTACATAAATTTTCATGTAACTTGCAAGATGGATGATGCAGGACTGTCACAGCTTCGATAAATAAAGATGTTCAAATGAAAAAGATATCCTTAATTAAATTTTTTGTCTCTATTTCTTAAGTTGTTATGTTTTCAGACTCATGACTAGTAGGTACTGGGATCAAATCTCTACAAATACTACAAAGTTGTTTTACCATGAGCTCTGGTATTCTGCTATATTTGCTATTAATATAAAAATAATCTATTTACAGGAAACAAATTTCTTTTATTGAGCTTTTTTATATAAAAAAATTTTCATTATTTTTGTTTTCGTTGGTTGTAATTTGGGGTGTGGGGGGTTGTTTCGTTATTAATCACAGGTTAACCAATGTGCTGGGGTGGCATTAAATTTACATCCCTTTCCTGTAATATATCTTTGTTCACAAAGTTGAGGTCAACTTACACGTTTTTACATCACCTTATTAATTGCTTTCTTTGAAGAATCCAGAGTCATTTAGTTAACAATGTGACTTAACATAATTTTGCAGAGTACATTTCTGTAGACAGTTTGTGTGTTCAAAAGACAAATTCAGCATCGCATTCAGACCCCAAAGAACTTCTCTTTTGAAGAAAATCAGTTCAAGACCATCTGGTGACAAATGCATACACAGTTCACTTTATCCAACAAAAAATTAAAACCGTTGAATTAGAAGGACTGTGAAGATCAGTGAGCTACAGTAGAGGAAAGTGGAAATATGTTCCAGGAATAGTACAAAAGAGGATTTATAACTAAATTTAAAATAGTACAAAGGTGAATTATAACTAAGTTTAAAATACTACAAAAGTGAATTATTACTAAATTTAAAATACTACAAAAGGGAATTATAACTAAATTTAAAATACTACAAAAGGGGAATTATAACTACATTTAAAATACTACAAAAGGGGAATTATAACTAAATTTAAAATAGTTCAAAAGAGGAATTGTAACTAAATTTAAAATAGTTCGAAAGGGGAATTATAACTAAATTTAAAATAGTATGAAAGGGGAATTATAACTAAATTTAAAATACTTCACAAGGGGAATTATAACTAAATTTAAAATTGTTCAAAAGGGGAATTATAGCTCAATTTAAAATACTCTATAGATCATTGATTGAATACTTTAGACCAAACATCTAATAAGAATTTTGGTATATTATGTCTCATTCCTGTAAAGGTAGGACATTGGACTTTCAGGCTGAAGTTTGTGGTTCAAAACCCATCAGAATTAATAAATGTTTGACATCAGATACCTGATGATTGATAATTCAATGTGCTGTAGTGGTGTTGTTTCAAAGCATCATTCCTGTAATGCTGTGCCAAAATCAGTCAAATGTCTTGAATACTGATTAGGATGCTTAATGATATTTCACATTTGTTCCATGGTGGGAAGATATTCACACAGTGTTCACCACCATAGAGTAGACTTATTTTCAGATCTGTATCTCATTTCATTCACTACTTATTCACATTACAATTGAAATATCACCTACTTATTTTGAGCAGTATATTTTGGACCCTCCATGAATATTTACAAGACTTGGACATTTCATGTACTTTAGACATAGCACATCAAGCTTTATTATCTACTCCGTGACATCATTTACTACCTACCTTAACTCTCAAAGGAAATATTTTCTTTTATAACCCTTGCTACTTGGTGAAACTGTCAGAATCAGAAAGGAAAAGGTTGTTTTACGACATCCCAGCACATTGTTTATTCAGCATCTATTAGGTGTCTTATATATATTCTGTGACTCATGGTCTTTTAGAGGAAAACTGCAACTGCCACATAAGCTACTCTTTCTAATTAGCAGCAAGGTATCTTTTATATGTACATTCCCTCTCACAGGACAGCACATACCATGGCCTTTGATAGTTGAAAGTTGACAGTGAAAGTGGCGTACACCTACCCATTGAACCTTTGCAGAGCATTCACTCTGGGTTGGATTAAAAATCTCATGCCTTGACTGAGATTTGATCCCAGTACCTATCATCCATGAGACAAGCCACTTTACCACTGTGCAACCGAGGTCGGTGTTTCAGAATCAGTGTAAAATTCCACAGATGATTGGTTTGTCAACTCATCAAGTCACGAATGACAACATTCAATGAAGGAACTAACAATGTATACCACGGAAGAAATAAAAATAAAAAACTGAAAAAAATATTTCTTTTTTTGGTTGTTAAACAAATCTAAGCAATGGCTTCAGTCACAGATTTGTGATTAACACAACTTTTCACACGAGCTCAACAAATTGCTTGCCTTTATGGGTGATGATCTGACAACTCCAGCCAGAACCATCACCAGGGCAAGGCGTCTGCAGCCACGTCGCATGAAAAATGCATGACGAGAACTAGAATAGCAATAGGAAAGGTGTTAGCAATGGAAGTGTTTCCTGTACTGATTTGGTCTCACTACATACATAATCAAGTCATGTCTATGCTGACGTCAGATAATTAATAAAAACAAATCACATATTGGTTTTGTGATTGTTACAATAGAAGCAGATGTTTAAACAAGATGAATATATTGATTGCTGTATCCAGACTAAAAAAAAACCAAAATAATTGTTACATTTTTCTATAGGTTCAGTCTTGAGGGGATTTTTATTTTCATCACACCCAGTTATTTTTTTGTTAGTTACGTATGAGACCTGTGTCTGGTTGTTGGGGTTATGTCATGTGATGTTTTAATCGTAAATATTGGCCAGTCAAAACATCAAACACATCATGCTTAGGACGGTCTGGTTCATAGAGTGTAACGTGTCTGATTGACAAGTTTATGGTCGTATTTGATTTTCAAATTGCATGCTACTTCCGGAGCGAGACATTTTAGAGTTCATATTGCATGTAGGCTTGTACTTTTAAATTGTAAAGTGCCTCTGGTCTAGTGATAGAATGTAAAACTCTCAAGCTGATGACAGTGTTCAAAACCTGTTGGAGGTTTGCTCATACTTGACTGCATGTCAGAATAACCAATTTAATATTTGATATCCAGTAGTGATGATTAATAAATTAATGTCCTCTAGTGGTTTTGTTAAACAAAACAAACCAAAAAAATACATATATAATGAAAAACAAAATGGATATGATAAAAATGTGACAACACCCTCCCACTCCCCCAATCATACATAGATAAAATATGTTGTCTTTTTTATCATATGGCCATTCTGACATATTTATTTAGAGGAAACCTGCTGCCGCCACATAGGCTTCTCTTTCTGATAATTAGCAAGGGGTCTTATATGTACCATCCCACGGACAGGACAGCACATACCACAGCCTATGATGAACCAGTTTTGGAACAGAAAAAACCCAAATTGCAAATGGATTCAGTGAGAGGGATTGATCCGACGACCGACCGCTTCACAGGTGGACAGATTACTGTTTGAGCCACATCCCGCTCCCATAAAGTGAAAGATTAACGAGCACTGAAGAACTTGATTTGATACATATAAATATCTATCTATCTATGTATTGACCACTTTTCTCTTGTGCAGATTGGTTTTGAAGATTGTAGAACAATGATAAATTACAAGAATTGATCAATCACATTTCAGTTATAAACAGTTTGAGTGTAGGTACAGTGAGATTAATATCGGCTGTGTTGGGTACCGGTCTGACATCCCGTCCTGACATCTCGCCTTGACGTCTCGCCTGGACTGTTTGTTTCTCTGATGATTCATTTCATTGATCAACCGTACTACTCAGAACAATATAGGAGTTGTGAATTAATATAAAGAAATTTGATAGCATGAATTATTTAAGAGACTGATGCAGTGGTTAAGCTGTCAGACTCATGGCTGGTAGGTACTGAGATCAAATCTCAGTCGAGGAATGGGATTTTTAATCTTAATACCAGAGTGAGTGCTCCATAAAGCAGAATTAGTAGGTATATACCAGGGATTTACCTGAATCGCAAAACCTGCGTAAAGGACACAATAAAAGGTCATCTGGACCCCCAAACTCAGAGATACTGCATCCCATGGGATTCCTATAAAATATCAAAATTGTTTTGGTTATATAATCGACCCAGTCATGAATAAACAATAGTTGCTGAGGTGGAGGGTGTACTGGGACATTTTAGTGCTATAAAAAAGAATTAATTTATACAATATAAAACAGATAAAAATTAAGACAATAAATATTTGTTCTTAATGCAAAACCTGTTTTCTGCAACTCTTGACTAAATTGTGGACTGTTAGGTTTTAGGTTGGGACCCTCAGAAAAGTAATGGGTGAGTACTAAGGACCCCTCTTTTATAAAAGCCAGGTATATTACTTGATATACCACTTGCACTGATCAGTGGTCCACTTTTGGTTTATCAAAGTCAGTGGTAGGTGCTGTCTAGTATGTGGGAAAGTGCATGCAAAAGATCCCTTTCTACTAATTGGAAATAATTGCCTATGTGGCAGTAGCAGGTTTCCTCTAAAGATGGTAGAGTATCCGCCTGTGAACTGGTCGGTCGTTGGATCGATCCTTCTCAGTGCACTCATTTGCTGTTTAGGCTATTTTCCGTTCCAACTAGTGGTCCACATCTGGTTTATCAAAGGCTGTGGTATGTGCTGTCATGTCTGTGGGACGGTGCATATAAAAGATCCCTTGTTGCTTATCAGAAGGAGTAGCCTATGTGGCAGCAGCGGGTTCCCTCTTAAGACATATGTCAGAATGACCATATGTATGATGTCCAATAGCTGATGATCAGATTAAAATCAATGTGCTATAGAGGCGTTAAATATAACAATCTTTACTTTTTCATCTAAAGAAATTTCATTCTATTTAATGCTACCTTCTTCATGTATTTAATGCAACCTTTTATTTGCTGCCTTATATTTAATGCTACCTTTTATTTGCTCCCTTATATTTAATGCTACCTTTTATTTGCTGCCTTATATTTGATGCTACCTTCTATTTAATGCTACCTACAACACTAATTATAGAGCTTTGTGTGTTTATATCTTGTAAGCCTCAACTAAACATGAGACGTTAGAGAAACTTGCAAGATGATGACATTTTGACATTGCCACTGTTTGCCCAGAGAAGTAATAAATGTTTGCATAACCATCTCTCTGCTTCATCTCACTCAAATTGATATTTCAACTAAATCAAAATGTAGTTAGCTATACGTCAGTGCTAATACATTTTTTAAATTCGATTTGAAATTCATAGAATTTGACATGTTTTTTCATTTGTTTGTCGAAGGCTGTCAGAATTGAATGGTTTGGACAAATGTGATAACTTTTTGCTGTTTTTATTATAACTATGATGCTGCCTGGCAGTTTCAATCATAAAGTTGCATTATCAATTGCATACAAAATATTATGTAATTTTTTTTGACATATTGTTTTTCTTAATATTTATTTATTACCCCATTGGGCACTCATAACTGGAAATTATTTTTCATAATTTCTCAATGAGCATTATTATACATTGGTTTTACAAGGCATTTCATTGGGTCTCTCTGGTCATTATGACCAATAGGGATTATAAGCTTGCTTGTACTAAATATGACATCATTATAATTTTGTAAAAGTGCAAATGATGTGAAAATTATTTCACTCGGGACATAAATTTGATAATAAATGGCAAATCGTTTAATATTCTCTATATAAATGTACTTTCAAATCTATATTTAAAAATTTATAATTATATTTGACTTGTAATTATTATAATTTAATTAGGAAATAACTTATGATAACTAATTAAAATCATTAATATTAAATGCATAGTCCCACGGACACTTGACCTAATTAATTTCCAAACAAAGAATTAATTTTTTAAATAAACATTTGATTTGTCCATAAAAAACACTGCATCTCGCTTATTATCAATATTTTAAAAATAATAATGAATTATGCTCACGGTCAAATAAATCATAAACCATAAACTCGACATGGAATTCCCTATACCATGGTTCAGGTAAAATGTCTTGAGTGATATAAAAGCGAGATCTAGTATCACAAATGCATGTAAGTGTCATTTGCAATTAATATTTAGAGCACAAATTCTGTGGGACTACACCTTTAACAACATCAAGAATGTCACTGAGGTCATATACATGTAGTTTGGAAAAAATCAGTCTACTAAATAGATTATTATTTATTTTCTTATCAAAAATGCAATTAAGTGGAATTGACTGCATTTTTATTTTTCAAAATGACCCTCCACTATAGTATGATCACCTAAAATGTACACTGACAGCATGTCATACTTTAGGAAGTGTTCTCATTTTTTCACACAGAATACTTTTTTTTCCTCAATGACAGTGGTCGAATCCTTTCAATTCTGCCATCAATTGATTATAAAATTGTTAAAGTTAACTAATTTATACAATAAATTTTAATTTGTGAGTCTCTAGTCCAGTGGTAGATCATTGGACTCTCAAACTAAAGACAATGGTTCAAAACCCTGTTAGAGGATGGTTCACACTTGACTACATGTCAAAATTACTAAATCTTTGACATCCAATAGCTGATGATTAATATATCAATGTGCACTAGTGGTGTCGTTAAACAACTTCAAAAAATAATAATAAATTTTAATTTCTATTTGCTATTTGTTTCTGATTATCCTCCAGAACATAAAATCTCAAAATACGTTTCATGAAACAGCGAAAGCATGTGCTTGAAGATTAGTTTCGGTGTCATTACAGATTATAAGAAAACCGTTGAATCATGCAAACAGATTTGTGCATCATTGATGATGGCAGTTAGAAAATGTTTGCTTTTTAAGCTGATCATCTCATCAATATTTCATTCTTTAATCAGACAATGTTTTTATCAGTTCTCTTCACAGATTTTTATAACAAAATCAGTTATTTATTTCTCCACCATTATAGATTGGAACTATTAGTTTTTCTTTATGCTGACCTTCCTAGGGCAGAATCTCAACTTTGTTGTTTGAGGGGCATGGAAATTGTTTCAGCGGCTTTGAAATTGGGAGGTTTTAGCAGGGAACAACAGCAAATGTTAAACCTCTTTATAGGGCATGGCAGAAAAGGATATAATTCTTGGGTATTATTCATAATTACATTCTCCATTTTTTTATTAATTTTTTTATTCTTCTTTTCGTTCCCCAATAGATGATGTTTATTTATTTGTGATGGGGGAGAGGGGGTAATTAAATAAATATCTTATGTAATACATACATAAGACGTAGTTAACTGAAATGATTAGTCTACATGGGAGTAGATGATTTCTGTAAACTATGGGTACCTTACAAACACCCAATATCCACTGAAGTTCTTGGTTTCATTCAATTATTTGTTCATTTATTCTTTCTTTCATTTTTATTATTTCATTCTGATTTTGATGAGGAAGATAAATCTGTGATTAAACAACGATTCCATTGGTTGAAATAATGGGTCAACCACATTTGAGAGTTGACCCCTACAAAGAATAGTATTAATCACCTATGGCTCCTAACTGGACTCATCCTTGAGGACATTTCAAGCTGTTAGCTCCTAGACCTTTAGAAATATTTTCAACCCAAGATTCTGGAGTTTTTCCTTAGCGAAAACCTGGAAAATTAAGGGGAAAATAATTTTACCAGACCCTTGAAAGTACTGGAAAAATAAATGTTTATTATAATGTATTACAAAGTTATGGATAATTATTTTCACAGTAATTGTTTTTCCCCACATTTTTGTCAACAAGGTCTTTAAAGTGCATGATTTCGTATCCTATCTTACAAGATTGTCAACAAATTAGCCATCTTGAAATGTAGGTTTAAAAAGTAATGGAAAATGTTGATTCAAGTTCCTGGAAAGTTATTGTATTATGTTCAACCAAAAATATAGGAACTGAATTCCCATTTTTCATATTGTTTGTTTTTCAAAGAAATAATTTTTTACTTCATGTTTAAAAAAGGAGCGGGCTTACATGTAGCTCAAATGGTAGCGTGTCTGGCTGTGAACATGTCGGTCATCGGATCGATCCTTCTCAGTGGACCCATTTGCACTTTGGGCTATTTTCCGTTCCAGCCAGTGGTCCACAACTGGTTCATCAAAGGCTGTGGTATGTGCTGTCCTGTCTGTG
>JAULBS010036419.1:0-10103 GCA_032355785.1 Symmetromphalus regularis
ACCAAACACTCACCTAGTTGAGACAGGATGTGTCACTGTGATTGGTGAGCTATATAAATACTTGTGTTTGGATAAAGAAATGTAAAATGATCATTCTCTATATGTAATGGGTTTACTCCTATCCAGACAGTGCTTCACGACTGTCATACTAAACACCATGGTACTTGTATACTGTATGTGCTGACCCCCCCTCCCCCAGCTGTGATCTGTGTGCAATATAAATACTTGTCTCTCCAGGAAATCTCAAACATTGTTTACTATCGAGACTGGCATACCAAAGACCATGGTACATGTATGTGCTGTACCATCTGTAGAAAAGTGCATACAAAAATTTCTTGCTGGTAATGGGAAAAAGTAGCACGTTTCCTCTGAAAGCAACATTTATATCAGAAATATATGTTTGATCTCCAGTAGCCAATGAAAAACTTCTGTTAACTTACATTTCTATTTGTCATAACACAGTTTTCCAAAAACATAACAACAGAGTCTGCGCAGATGTTTAAATATTAGGAATCCGCAAGACTCAATAGGGGCGCCATCAGTCATTTGAAGGGTGCCTACAACGTAATAAATGTAAAATATATGCAAATTTTAGGCTGCATGTTGTCGCAAAAAAAAGGGTGCTGCAGATTATTGGGGTGGGGGGCAATTGCCTCCCTTGCCCACCCACCAGGTGTGCCAGCCATGATAACAGTAACGGATCCATAAAATCCATTGGGAGAGGGGGTGCGGACGGATGTACAAGTTACACACACTAACATGAATGCACAGAATGGTTTTTTTTTACATCACTAAATTTAGGGAGATCCAGGCCACCGGGAACATAAATTAGAGGGTAATAAATATAAAATTCAATATATAAAATTTGAGAAATGTCCTGGACACTTGGTAATGATAAGAAATATTTCTCTGCTATTAATGTTTCTGCTCCTAATCTAGCCATTTCTGTGAAGTGATGTAGAATATAACAAGAGTATTTCAAGCGAGGTGATTATTGCCAACATCAAAGAGAATTCAAATGCAGTTGGTATGCTTAATGGACACGTAATGGAGGAGAATTGCTGGATCATAAGGTAAGAAATGACTAGACGGAGCCGACGTCTTACAATCTCATTTCACACCTTGTAAACACGTGTGTCTGTCTAACGCAGCAAGACTGGATAAACGCCAAACTGACATAACTTGTAGCGTTTGAGCATGTTCTACTGCCAATAGCATTCAAACCTTATCTCCTAACAAATATATTATTAACAATAAAAGAGTAATTTGTGGGTATTTGACCAATAAATGAACGTTCTCTAGTGGCGCCATTAAACAAAACAAAAAACTAAAATAAACAAGTAAATAACAAACAAATGATAAATAAATAAAAAATAAATAATATTAATAATTTAAATCATGAAATTAATGTGAGCAACTAATAAATACGAAAAAAGCGATAACGCTTTGACGCAATAATTAACTGATGCATTATATTTTCTTATAAAAGCTAATAGGTGTGCAGAATTATTAAAAGTAAAATAAAAACATCATTTTAAATTACAAGTATGATGATTATAAATAAATCGACCCAAAATATGTAATTAATCTTTAACTCGCATAACTGTCAGAGAATTTGAGAAAGAAAAAAAAATGTCTGCTTTTTCTCCATTAAAAAAACTGAAATAAATACTAGTAGGCTATTTAAACCAAACAGCTGGTGATCGTCTGTGCTCCAAACTAATTTGGCGTAACACATACAGATATCAGTATAGTCAATTAACGACCATTTTTTGTTTTGTTTCGAAGGTGACGATGGAAAATCTGTTTCATTAATAAATTGCGCTATTTCAAGCCGAGTAATAATGTTTTCCATGATTCCGTCCATGTTTCCGTTATCACGGGAAATCAGTGCCTCTAACATTGCCACTATGAAAAATACTGTACTATAGTCTGTTTACGCCATTTATAGTATAGACTTCTTTCGATATGAAAGATGAAACTAAAATCATATGATTACAGCAAAGGTAGTTTTTACTTGATGTGGAGAAAACATTTTTTTTTTTGGCAGACTCATTGATAAGAATACACATTTTTGTGCACTTCTGTACAGACTGAATAATTTCACAATTTATAGTATCATCAACCTCCTGCATTTGAAAACTGAAGGAGAGCAATCCAGTGCTCACCTGAAAATCATTCCACATGAGAAAATATAAAATAAGGAGAGTAACTCTGTCAATGTTCACATTTAACAGAATAAAACTGAAATAATAAAACGCAAGTTCTAGAGAAACTCTGAAACACAGAGGACTATATGTAACTCTAAATTCAAGCAATTGTATGTCCGCCTGTGAAGCGGTCGGTCATCAAATCGATTCTTCTCTGTAGACACATTTGAAGTTTGTCTACTTTCTGTTCCAGCCAGTCGTCCACAACTGGTTCATCAAATGCCGTTGTATGTGCTGTCCTGTCTATGGAATAGTGCATATAAAAGACCCTTGCTGCTTATCGGAAAGAGTAGCCTAATGGCGGCAGCAGGTTTCTTCTAAAAAATATGTCAGAATGACCATGTGATTGACATACAATAGCCGATGATAAGATAAAAATCAATATGCTCTAGAGGTGTCGTTAAATAAAACAAACTTGAACCTTAACTGGATATAAGCATGAAAATAAATACAACCAACCTATCGGAAAGAGTAGCCTAATGGCGGCTGCTGGTTTCTTCTAAAAAATATGTCAGTATGACCATATATTATGATTAACATCCAATAGCCGATAAGATAAAAATCAATATTCTCTAGAGGCGTCATTAAATAAAACAAACTTTACTGAGCTCATGACTAAGCAAACTACATTTTACTTAGATTTCTATCACTGACAAGTTACAAATCCCACATGACCATTATTGCAGAAAAGTAACAAGCTTATCTCAGAAAATAACTGTCTGTCATTCCTGTACCGGTAACAGAGTAAGTATATTAGATGAAGCACATGTACGGTGAGCAATTAATATGCAAGGAATGGCTGGGAGTATTAAATAACAGATAAGACATCATCTAATTTCTATAAAACTAAACCTCATAAATAAATTGTACATGTTCTTATAAAGTGTAAAAAGTAAGTCAGTGGTGTATGGTTTAAACAAACATAAAACTAAATAAATGTGCTTGGCAGGCAGACAAAATTGATCCCCATGGCATCGTGCTTGCGCTTAAATTGGAAAGAAATATGAAGATAGTAAAAACAAACAAGCTAGCACTACAGAAAGCAAACAATCTGATTCCCTACTAAAATGATGGACAACATCTTCAAGATGATGGACAATCAGAAAGCAAACAACTTGATGGTGTACTAAAATGATGGACAACATCTTGGGCAAGATGGACTCTGTAAAGACCATGAGTCACAGAATACCACATGTCAGACACCTAGTAGACCTGAATAAACAATGTGCTGGGGTTTCATTAAACAATTCTTTCCTCTCTCTATAAGTGATTAGTTTGCTTGTAATAAAAAAGTGTACACTGCTGGTACGTACTGGGATCAAATCTCAATCAAGGCATGGGATTTTTAATCTCAATATCGGCTCCAACTCAGAGTGAGTTCTCGTCAACGCTCAGTGGGTAGGTGTATACATTTGTACCACTTACACAACCAGTTGTCCACAACTTGTTTATCAAAGGCCGTGGTATGTGCTGTCCTGTTTGTTGGAAAGTGCATATAAAAGATCCCTTGCTGCTAATTGGAAAGTACTTTCTATGTGGCAGAAGCAGGTTTCTTGTAAAGACCATGAGTCATACAATACCATGTCAGACACCCATTAGCCACTGAATAAACAATGTGCTGAGGTGTCGTTAAACAATTCTTTCCTATCTATATAAGTGATGAGTCTGCTTGCAATAAAATAGCATTTGGTTTCCATGCACTAGAGCCACTGATTAAACCACTACAATAGCCTACCCCTACCTCCATTAGTTTCCTGTGGGTTGTTTTCTTTAGACTGCCGCAAATGTCAGAGTTCTTACAAACACTGCCACGGTGCCTTCACTCCTATTGTTTACATAACATAACATTTATTGTTCAAGCTTCAAGCACAGTGCCATCTTGAAGCACAGTGCCATCGCTTGTACTGTTTACATAAAATAACATTTATTGTTCACGCTTCTAGCACAGTGCCACCTATTTGATTGCAACAACATTGCCAGTACAGGAATTCCTGACATTTCCAAACAAGATACAGGAAAACAGCCAGGGCACGAAATGTATTACAGGCAGTTTTCATTTAGTTTTGGAATAGCAGAATGAACTGTGAAAGTAACCTATCAGACAGAGGCCCACACCAAAAAAAAAACGATCAGAAATTGGTTTTATTACTTTTAACCAATGATTTTCATCGGCAATCAGTTCAAAATGACAACCCTGAGTAGAGGTGACATACCAACTTTTTTTGTAAACTGCAATATTGCCTGTACAGAAACTGAAAATACTTCCAAAAAAGTGACGGAAACACAGCCAGTCAGGACAAGAAATGGAGGACTGACTGCACACAAAACAGTGTTTTGGCAATTTTAGCCAACTTTGAATCAGCACAGAATCAAAGGCCTTAGATATGTCATTTTGTAAACTGAGGATAGCCTAAATAAAAAAGAATCTATCAATTGTAAAAAACATTCTGATTATACATGACACTTTTAACTTTAATTTTATTCTTTAAAGTACCATTTTGGACATAACTCTTTTTGCAATCAGCTCTTGAAATGTATAGGTGCTGAAAACCTGTTGGAGGCCGATTCATACTTTACTATGTGTCAAATTAACCAAATGTTTGACATCCAATAACCGATGGTTAATAAACCAATGTGGTCTAGTGGTGTCATTAAACATTTACAAACCAAAACAATAAATAAAAAATCATTACCATTCTAAGTGATTCATAAAAACATGCTTAAACAACTTTTCTAAAATATCCCTTGGGCTCTGTGATGTGCAGAGAAACATTTTGTCATGATAACATTTAAGATTTGAGTAGATCCTGTGCACAGCGATTATATAATGTTTGTGTGATTAATTTAGTTTTCCTGGCTGGATGTTCTGGGCAGGAAGTCTGGTTATTACTGAGTTTGTGATCATGCTTTATGGGAGTGATAATTCCTGCTGGCAAGCATCTTCAGAATGTCAGTGGTCACACCGGTCACTCCGAGTCTGTTTGGACCCCTGACCAACATAGCTCACAAAAACTCTATACGAAAACATTGTTGGCGATATCATACTTAAAAATATTATCCAATCAGATTGCTCGTTTTATAAGCCAAATCGGCAACTGTCATGTTCTTGCAGAAAATTCCCCAATGCTTCGTGAAATTGCTTTTTCCCTGTGAAACTATCTTTGAACATAAAGCGCCAGTTCTTCTTTGGTAACAATTCCTTACAAAGAAGGCAACTGTCGTTATTTTGCATGACCTTTTATTTGGTATTTGGTATTACAGTACCTTTGAAGCTGACGTACTTCCAAATTGATAACCCCTGTACTCCTGTTCATTTTTACCTCTCTTCCGTGAACCATTATTTACATCAATAAGGTGAAGGCCGAGGCATTGAAAATCGAATTGTGATTGGATGCTTCAAAATCTTGTGCTGCTACGAATCGCAGCCCAGCTTTTCCTCAATTTTGTTTGTCAGGGGTCCAAACAGACTCGGTGACCGGAGTGACCCCTGACATTGTGAGGATGACACCTAAGCTGCAATCCCCAATTTTATTTTCATGCAGAAACGCTTGTAGAAATCAGCAGGGTCAAATAAACTTATGTTCACAAAGTCAAAACGTTGTTTAGTACAGTCTGATAACACTTATAGTTCATTATAAATAATTTGAAGAAATAGAATATGCATTTTAAAATTGTAAATCACAGTTGGTCTTTATACATAACAATAACAAATTTTATTTGGCTCTAGGTTTTCCCCTGTTAAAATGAAAATAGTTATTATTTTTGTTTTTAATAGTCTCTCTTAATACCATAGGTGTGGATTAGTTCAAATTTATAATTATATTGACGTATTATTATTATTATTGTTGTTGTATTTGGAAATATTGTACACCTAGTGATACTTTAATAAAAGATGTGCATGTCTGTCTATCTGCAATTCACGATCATGTAATATGTATCATACTTTGACAGTTTACAGGCTATTGTAAATCATATTTTGGTGGAAACGATTGATTTGATAATGTTAAAAGAGCTTCAGTTTCGTCGTTCAAATATAGGGATACTTTGTTATGCAGGTATTAACGTTTGACAACTCATATATTTGTGTAATAAAGAAAAGGAATTGTTTTGAAAAGAAGAAAGATGAGATATCTGTTAAAAGCCAGTGGTCAGTCATAGGCCAATCCAGCCAGTGGTCAGTCATAGGCCAATGCAGCCAGTGGTCAGTAACTTGCCAATCCAGCCAGTGGTCAGTCATAGGACAGTCCACCAGCGGTCAGTCATAGGCCAATGCAGCCAGTGGTCAGTAACTTGCCAATCCAGCCAGTGGTCAGTCATAGGACAGTCCAATAATGGTCAGTCACAAGCCAATCCAGCCAGTGGTCAGTCAAAGGCCAAACCAGGGCTATGTATGGGTCAAGGGCGACAATCAGTTCCGTCCCTTCCTGTCAAAACGTTAGGGAATGTGTCCCTCTATACCCCAGGATTGACGCCATCTTAGATACCCTGTGTACTTCGGTATATTTGCGCTAAGACCACATGGTTAAGTGTTACATTTATATCAAAGAGAAATACTCGAAAAGTTTATTATATAGACATTTTAATTTCCATTTTTTGAAGCAAAAGGTGTTCGGATAATTATATAGTGGAGAATGATCCCTCCCCCCTTCACGATTGACGCCCATGATATAGGTGGACCAGACCCTCCTCACTCCCCCCCCCCATCTTGGGCCATCAATTTTTATTTTTTCCCATTATAATTTGGTCATAATTAACTTAAGATCCCTTTATAATATTAAATATGTTTAAAATCATTGGCGAGCTCACCTTCCCTCACTCTACAATTCTTGCATCCACCTCTTGAGATTGTGTTTTCCACAGCGTAGTGCAATTTGAACAGAACGTACCTGTAACTGTAGTTAGGACATGTTTTCAATTAACTACAAGTTGTTTATTTCGTGAATTGTTAATCAGTACAGCATTCAGTGTTTGTTTATCTCTTCAAACGATACTTCAAACCTGCACTACTTACATTTTTGTCAACCCTCCTATTTTAAGTAGGAGACTCCTTTTATTTCATCGTATCTTCTTTTCTGTGAAAACCCAATTTCTAAGCATAAAATTTCTGATCTACCTTTTCTAAAACAAAGCAGTAGCTGATCCAGGGGGTGGAGGATATTGGGATGTGCATCCTCTCTCAAAACTTGTAGTCTTAAATGTAATAGCTCCAACATTTTATATTGTCTTAAGTTTGGAATACCAAACAGAATACTTTTAAACTTTCCTATACATTTTATTTATTTGCCTTTTTTGTAATTGAAAAATTCTTGTACTATTTCTACAAAGCCTGGAAAGTCATGAAATTGTGTCTTGATGAAATGTCATGGAATTTGTCTTTCTGGAATGTCATTAAAGTGTGACTTGATGGAAGGTCATGAAAGTGACTTGATGGAAGGTCATGAAAGTGACTTGATGGAATTTCAGGAAAGTTTGACTTGATGGAATGTCAGGAAAGTTTGACTTGATGGAATGTCATGAAAGTTTGACTTGGTGGAATGTAAGGAAAGTTTGACATTATTGAATGTCAGGAAATTTGTCTTTATAAGGTCAGATGGAAAATGTAAGCCTCCATTTCAAACCGCTCATTAGTGTTAAATACCAGTAATCAGTGTTAAATACCAGGGGAAGTAGGCCTCCTCACAATCGTAGGTTCATGTCAACGAGCCCACCTGAACCCATCCCCCTCTGCCCGGTCCTAGTCTTTGTGGAATGTCATGAAGGTTTGTCTTGATGGAAACTCTTGACAGTTTGGTAAAAATCAATCTTCCTATATTCAAATGTCACTTACCGCACATTTGGCGTGAGATTCGCTCATCTCATCTAATGTCCCGCTCACGCTGACATGCTGAAAATGTGTAGCTGCATGTTTATTCTACACACTCGAAACTGGAGGCTGGTAACTGTGTGTTTGGGACTTTTTTAAAACACATAATGCAAAAAGATATCAGAATTTATTTATTTTTAAATCCTCTGACCAAATAAAAATAAATATATACTGAACAAATTAGACGAAAAATTTATTCTTGATAACGGTTGATTGAAAACATGCTTTACACTTCTCTGCACATGCCTCCAGTAAGCAAAACATAACGTCAAAATATGGTTAACATATATTCCATTAAACATTGCAAATTAAATTTGCGTTTCTTTTGCTGTTCAGCAGTATATATAGATGTAGATAATAAAGTTTTCATTAATGTAACATAATCAGCTTCTGTCTGATTCATTTGATGATTTTTATCAAACGTCAAACGTCATTAAATATATATCACTGACATTACTACACAGATACACATAATTATTTGTACTTTTCCAACTATAATAAGAACATTGTACTTTTCGGAGTGTAATATAAGAACATTGGTCTTACTTGTATGGACATGCTGAGTACGATAATGCGGTACAAGTATCAAGTATTAGAAAAAAAAGTTACACGAGTGTATATAATTATGAACGCGTTGTTTGTCTATATAGTATTGATAGAATCAGTGTGTGTAATTTACTACTCACACTGACAGTATAGATATAATCAGTGTGTGTAATTTACTACTCACACTGACAGTATTGATAGATATAATCAATGTTTATAATTTACTACTCACACTGACAGTATTGATAGAATGAATATTTGTAATTTACTACTCACACTGACAGTATTGATATAATCAATGTTTATAAGTTACTACTAACGCTGACAGTATAGATAGAATCAATGTTTGTAATTTACTACTCACACTGACGGTATAGATAGAATCAATGTTTACTACTCACACCGACAGTATTGATGGCATTGTAACCAAAACTCGTTGGTGATAGTTATTTACGAAGTATTAATTTATATGTAACATTCCCAACAAATGTAAAATTAATGCTCATCTTGATAACTATTTGATCTATACATTTGACAAGGCAGATACGAACATGTTTCAGCTTGGACAAATTCATATATCAAAAAAACAAAAAGAAAGAAAAATGTACAACCTTTGTCAACAGTAAACTGAGAATCAGATAACCATCAAGCATTATTGGTATTCTTACATATATTTATTAAACTAACGTATAATACTGCTTCATTTAATTATAAATATTATAGGAAGGTGATATTTGTAAGGCTGCCGTATAATACCCCAGTCACACTTACGCTGCTATTGTCCGCGAATTCGGCGGTCGTGCGATCGATCGAGGTTGTGCACGATCGTCAGCTTATTTTCTGCGGTTATCTCTTAGTTTGACTGGGGCCTAATCAATCCGGATACTGAGAATTGTTCATACGGCTTCCGCGATGCAATACCGGCATCGTGTTTAATTTGTACGGCCGCCTTGTTTCCGGTGATGGAATAGTTTATAACCCACTTATACACTTAAAACAAAAAACCTGTATATAATTTTTTTGTTTTTGGAGTCAAACCATATATTGACCAGATTATAGAGCAATATTGAATCACACAGTGCAAGAGGAGTCAAATTTTCACTACGGTTTTTTTTAGAGAGCGGTTTCATATGTGTAAAAAAAAAAGAAGCTATTTTAATGCCTTTTTCTGCACATTTAATTTATATATGTGTTTATATAATAAATTATGTACCAAATATTTATTAAATAAATAAATTATTTATTAAATCTCTGTAATATATATTAAATATTTCCAACATATAATAAATGTAATTTAGGCTACCCTCTTCCTTAACATTTTTGTGTAGGAGACAGATATATATTAAATATAAATGGTTTAATTTTTTTAGGCGCCAATAAAGATATTTAGGGGTCACATTTTGTGTTTGTGTGTGCCTGTCTGTCTGTCTGCCATCTCTTTGACAGTGGTATACGCAGTATTAAATTTTATTGTAAGATCGTCG